>PVHY01007772.1:0-40136 GCA_004024945.1 Uropsilus gracilis | reverse complement strand
AGGTACAAAGGGACACCTGTGCCCAGATGTTTATTGCAGCACTATTTATAATTGCAAGGGCATGGAAACAACCCAAATGTCCTAAAGCAGATGAATAGATGAAAGAGATATGGTATATATACACAATAGACTATTACTCATCAATTAAAAAATGACAAATTAGATGAATTTATGGTAACATGGATGCACCTAGAAGAAATGATATTAGCAGAAACAAGTTAAAAAGAAAAAGACACCAAAGACACCAAATGGTTTCACTATTGTATGGGACATGGGAAAGATAAACAAAAAGTCGTGAAGAAAATTCAAAAGAAGCTAACGACCAAATTCAAGTACACAACTTGGTGCGGTGGAGAGTGGGGTAGAGTGGGAATGGTCAGGGAGGATAGGGTGGTGAACCCCAGGGATTACAAAGATGTGAAATTTATATATAAATAAATGATTTGATTATAAAAAAAACTAGATTAGCCATAGTTGAAAAGTGTAATATTTAACAGAGAGATAGGGCAGTATAGAAACCACAAATCGGCAAACAAAGAAAATAGATGTTAGAGTCATGAACTTGGAAAGTTATGGCATTTCTGTGGCAATGACTTCTTATAAAGAGGATGGATGAAATGCAACACTAGTTACCATATTTGAAAATGTATTGGCTGAAATTTTCTCAAATATGTTCATAGACATCATCCAGTTTTAGAAAGTTTAGTAAAAGTGCCATGTTAAATACAAAGAAATACATACCTTACATATATCATCTATTTGTTCTCAAGCAAGCAGACCAAAAACAGGCAAAAATGTGTGTGGTAACGTGTACCAGAATGATCATTAACCAGGATAGGGTAGTCTTGATTAGTGAGGGCATAATTTGAATTCCTGGATGCTAGAAATAGTCTATTTCATGATCTGGATATTTGTTAAATAAACATATTTAATAGATAAATTGCATATATATGTTGCATATATATTATTATTATGATATATATGCTATGCATAAATATATATGAATAAATAAACATATATATATGGCCACAAGAAGTAAGATTAAAAATGGCATGACAAAACACTTGGGAAGTCAATCATTGTGAAAACAAAATATACTAGGACAATGCTGTGTCCATATAGAAAAAAATAAATGACCCTATCTCATACAATATGAAGTTTAATTTTGGATGATTGCAAATTTTGAAATGCAATAATTTTAAAGGAGAAAAATTAAGCATCTAAAAGTTAATATAAAGAATATTTTAATTCTTTGGAGTAAGGAAGAAACAATTAAGCAGGGGAGAAAAACATGCTAAAACACTAAATGAAAAATATAATATTGGTTAATTTGACCATATTAAAATTTTATCATCTTTATTTTAAGTAGCTGCCATTAAGAAACATAGTTGGCCACCCACATAGTGATAGAAATGAGTGAAAGTATTGTTTCCAGAGTATAAAATCATCTCCTGCATTACGATGAAAAGACAACTTCACAGTAAAATAGACTAGGTACTTGAATTTCTTTCATAAAAGAATGTATACAAATGGTCAATAAATATAAGTACATGACCTCCCTTAAAAGAGGAATAATAGAAATTAGAAGCACAAAGATATGCAGTACTGGGTAATCTTCAGAATGACTGCAAATAAGAAAACAGCAGCAGGTGTTGGTGTGGGGACAGACCAATGACAACCCCTTGTAATTCTGGGACAAAGATATATGTGTACAGTTACTTTGGAAATCATTTTATAATATCTACCAATGTTGAATAAACTCTTGCTCAAGAGGAATAGCTCCATTATTCAGCTACTACCTAAAGTAAAACACACATACATGCTCAACAATAAAAATAAAAAAACACATAAACAAAAAAGTTTATAGGAGCACCATTTATATCCTCTAGTTGGAAATAACCAGCCAATCTGTCCACCATGGACTGTTCATAAATTTTGCTATATTCATGTAACTAAGTGCTATACACTGATGCAAACTAACAATGGGTATGAAGCTCACAAATGTAAGTGAAAGAACCCAACCATCACAAAACTGCGTGAAAATGATCCACCATATGAATCAGATCTGAGAAGCTCTTGGAGGAAAAGTATTTAGTGACAGAAAAGAATAGGAGGGAAGCTCCTAAAAGCATTCTCTTTCTTGACCTACATCATAGTAGACTTTGGATCAAGTCATTGAAATACACATATTTGATTTTTGTTTACTTAACTCCATTTTCATTGTAATTACAAGCCATTATGTTACATCCCTCCTAGTGTTTTGACAACATAGGCTACCCCCTCACCATGTACATTTGCCATCACTGTAGACCTTCTTGCACCAAAGCACTCATAGTTCTTCACTGTAGTTTACTATGTTCTCCCACCCTCATTTTCCTATGTTCACCCCTCTCCCATTGTTCCCCCTCTGAAATCCTAAGGTCAGCAATCAGTTTTCTAGGCTTACTTTTAAAGTTTGGCTTTGACTCTTGTTTTGTTCTTCCATATTTCACATATAAGTGACACCATTCAGTGTTTATCTTACTTCTCATTTATTTACTTCTCATTTATTTACTTCTCATTTATTTAACTTAACAGAATCCCTTACAGCTCCATACATATTGTTGAAAATGGCATGAAATTATCTCTTCTTTATTACTGAGTATTATTTCACTGACATATATATAGAGAATCTATATAGATATAGATAGATATCTATAGACAGATATAGATAGATATCTATAGATAGATATATATAGATTTCTATATAGAGAGAGGAGAGAGATATACTTATATATATATATGAGTAGATATAAATATCTATCTACCTCTATATATCTCAAATCTTTGTATTATCTTGGCTATTGTAAGTAGTGGTGCTATAAACAAGGGAATAGAGTTATTTCCAAATTAGCATTTTCATATTTTTGGGGTAGATACCTAAGAATGGATTATTAAGTCACATGTCAGATTCACTTTTAGACTTTTGACAAACCCATACTTCTTTCCAGAAGGGCTGGACCAGACTGCATGCTACATAGCATTTTTTTTCATGTGCCTGATAGCCATCTGCATGTCTTCTTTGGAGAAGAAAATACACATATTTTAATGTGTGTTTTATGATTTTTCTGCATATGTTGTATGCATTAAGTAGTTAAATGAAAAATTTAAAATAAATTTAGCGTATATTTAGAATCCCTTGATGAGTTATAAAATCTACACAGCAATGTTTATTTTGTTGATGCTACTAGTTGTGAGAAGCTTATTATCACCTAATAAACATTTTCATAATAATTTTGGCTAGATAGCCAAATGTAAAAGGCAATTTTAAAAATGTATAAACATAGTATTATCAGTGGATCTTATAACAGGAGTCATTGACGAATGTCAATTCTTACCAGGGAGTCCTAAATTCCTTCTTTAGTTCTGCTAGGCTTGCTGTTTCAACTATTACAAGTCAAATTAAGCAATCCACGCCACTTTCATTCAACATTTCAATCAGTGTATTACATAAATCTAACCATCTAGAGATAAATGTAAGAAAACACATTTTCCAAAACAAATCCTTAAATACATTGGAAAAATAGAGGTAACAGCAGCATACATAAGTGATGACTATTAGAATGTCCTCCAAAGAATTACTAAAACTTACACTGAGAGTAAAAAGAAATAAGCATAGGCATTTGAAAAGGCAGAACCATAACTATTAAGTCATGGAATTTGGTTGCAGTTCTTTTCCTGCAGTAATGTGAGGAGGAGAATTTTTCATTTAAACATTTCTGAGAGTGGCAGTAAAAACTTGGTTTACACCATTTCTGAACCTTCTAGAAACATTTTTTTTCTGAATTATTTGATCTATGCTTACATATATTTTACCTTGGAATATATGTCTCATAGCACTCCTCCCAAAAGAGACATTGGGAAATTTTCAATAAATATATATACAATATAGAACAAAAGCAAAAAGGAATTACTCTTTAGAGGAAGGAGAGAAATGTTTAAACAAGATTGGCAAAATTGCTGCAATTAAATATTAAATGTTCCATTGCCATGCTGAGTGTAATACTTCGTAAGAACATTTGTTTTCAAAACTTTTATGTGATTGCTAAGCAAACTGTTGAAGTCCTTTGTAATGAGTTATGTGGGAAACCTGGTATGGTCTTTGCTACATGCATTAGAGCACAAGGTCTAATGGACCAGACAGGAATTGGCTCATAGTCCAAGTGTTGTCTGTGTCTGTGTTAGTTCTGTGTCTCTGTGCAAAGTATGATTTTCTTGAGCCTCAGTTTTCTCTTTGGCCAACTGAGGTTGTATGTCAAAGTGACTACATAAATTGTTCTCTTCCCTAATAATCTGATTTAATTAGTCTTTTAGAAGGGTCAGCAGACCACTTGATTAAGTTCCATAGAACCATTATTTCAAGCTTCACAGGTCCTACATTCTATGAAACATCTGTATTACTCTAACCTTCTAGAAAGAGTAGCCATCTACAAGGCATCCACTAATTGCATGACTGTGCTTTAGCAAAGTTTTATTTGTACAGAAAGATGACAGGCTAGATTTGACCCAGGACCATTACTTGACTTATTTGAATTCTTGACAGTGCTAGCTTGTCGGGCCTGTAAGCTTCAGCCTATGAAGTGGCTGGGGCTAGGGATCGCGGTTCGAGTCCTGCCTGGGGCCCGTAGCGAGACCTAGTTCCAAAAAAAAAATAGCTGGACGTGGTGGCACGCGCCTGTAATTCCAGCTACCTGGGAAGCTGAGGCTGGGGATTGCTTGAGTCTGTGGTACCCCGGGGAACGAGAGCCTGCGGTTCCAGGGGCAAAAATAGCGAGACCTAGTCTCAAACAAACAAACAAACAAACAAACAAAACAGTGCTAATTTGGAGGATGGTAAAAATATGAACTCTTTTTGACATTCTCATTTATGTCAAAATCTTCTGATTTTAAGAAACAGTAATCCTTGTTTGGTAAATGAGATAAAAAATTTAAAAAATAATAATAAATTATCATTGCAATGGCAGTAAAGATTTTTCCAATCATAAATAAGATATAAATTTTTGTTAAAACTCTTAAACAGTTTATTCAAAACCAACTTCTGCTTAGAGTATTTTATAGACTATGTACTTAAGAACATTTTTACTACAGTAACCAAATGATTTTCACGCATATATCCATTTTTTAAAAAATTGTTTCCAAATATAAGATGATGATTCAGTAAATATCATTTCTCTTAGGTAACTTTATCCTACTTTTAAAGATTCAGGATATTTAGTCTTTATGGCATTCTGAAAGCAGGCCCATTATATATGTGCTTCTCTGCAATACTCACTTACTCTGTCCTACATAATTTATACTGTTGTTAAGTATTTATTGACTGATATCCCTTCTTTAAATTGATGATTTATAGTGCGAACACTCAGGAATTCGGCATCCTTAGAGTAATAGTAAAGAATGAAGTTAATGCACTAGAAAATTTTACAAGAAATATACATCACTTCTGCACAATCAGTGTTTGGGGAATTCTTCTTTTATGAAATCCTGTCTTATAAAATTCTCTTTGAAGGCTGTTTCACATAAAGTCTCATTCCAAGAAGTTGCATTTTTGATATAAGAGGAAGCATTTACATGTCACCTCCCCCTTTTTGGTCTCCCCCTTCGATTAGTTAGGTTTGTATTCCTTGCAATTACTTTAATCCAGGCGATGTAATCATGGACTCCTTAGTTGTAGTCCATATTGTCTGCAATTAACTCCACCAAATGGATCGGTGGAATCCTTTCAGAAAGAATCTTGGAAACAAATGTAAAAATAAGTGTGCTTTAATGAGATATCCTTTCAAAATTGATCATAAGAACAATAGTCATGATAAGCCAACACTGCAATGTATGATATAGCTAGACAATGAAAAGTTTAACAAATTATGTCTAAGTAGCACATTTTGCTGAAAAACTGGAACCATTTCAAACCAATATATAAAATTTTGACAACTAGATCAAAGTAGATAATATATTCAACCAGTAATGAAATACAAAGGCCAATAATCTCTACACTGGTTGCCTAAACAAAGAAAAATAATTTCAATAATATAGGGATAATTATAATGACAATAGTCCAGTAGTAGAAATGACTTACTATCATTTAGTTATTATGTGCCTGACACTATGTTGTATTTGTATATATCTAATTTAATTGCACTCATAACAATGTGAAACAATACAATATTATAGTTGTTTTCTCCTGAGTGAAAGAAACAGACTAAAGGAAAAGAAATAATTTGCCCAAGCTCACATAGACTAAGATGCAGATAAGGAATTTGTTCTCAGGACTTTGAAATTGCAAATTCAAGGTGATTATCCCTAGTTTATGGAATCATAATAAACAAATAAAATGGTATACGTTTGAATTGTATGGTATGATTACTTGTTATACACATATATTGTGAAATTATCACCCCAGTTAGGTTACAAATCCATCACTTTATAACTATCTCTGTTCACATGTGTGCGCTGTATAACCTCTCTATGCAAATTGTGAGTGCAGTCACCATGTGATACATTAAATTCCTAGAATTTATTCATTCATCCTATGTCTGAAAATGTGTTTCTTTTGGCCAATATCTCCCCACACTCAGTCTTGCTTCCCCTATTTCTTTTAGATTGCAGATTGTTCAAGGCTGCGTATGAAGCAGGCTTTTATCAAGTGTGCACTGAATTGGTGCAATGTCATTTCTTTTAGATTCCACATATAAGTAAGATCATATAGCATTTAGAACATTAGGCTAATTAAAATAACCAGACAAAGTAGGGCAAATTCTATATTCTTAACTGCAAATGTTCTATGTAAAGAATGAAAAAAAAAAAGAAAATCACATATTCTTTAGGACTGATGAGCTAGAAGTAGTTTGTGTACAATAGTACTGTTTCCCAGCCTGTTTTTTGGTATAATTTCTAACGATACCCACTTTTATGCTTTAAAATATCTTATGTAGGCAATATATTAGAACAGTTTAATAAATGTTCCCTTGAGAGAATTTTATATAACAAATGAATTTTACAAATAAAATTCAGCCTAGGAGAGATGCTTTGTCTGTGATATCATAAGTAGTTCTTGGCAGCATGTTCTGAAAACTCTATCCGCTCGACCCTCCAGAAAAACTACTGAAATACATTTCAGCAATTCAGCAGATACTTGGTAAAAGCCTACTTCATGTGCAGCCCTGTGCTAGCCATTTTGAAGAATACAAAAGAGAAAACAAATTTCTTATTGCCTTAAGCAAATAATGATACTATTGGAAAAAAAAAGAAATATATGTCAAAGGAAGTGTGGATAATCACCAGATAGAGTGTCAATAGGTATTGAATATGAAACAAGATGGTAAGCTAGAAAAAAATGTAACCAATCATCAAGTAAACCTAGCTCAACACAGGCATCAAATTAAGAGAACAAGATTTATATTTCAGTAGATACCTTCAGTAGAGGAACTATATCTAATCTTTGTAAACTTTGTATTTTAGTAAATTAATAAATCCATTTCCAAACTATATCTAGAAATCTTTTTCAAAATGCACTGGTTAAGAAAGAATTATTCACAGAAAAACTATGTATATATGTGTATGTATGTATGCATGTAACTATGTGTATGTATGTATGCATGTAATTAATTGCATTTTTTATTGAGGCAATGTTAGTTTATTCTACTATACATGATTTACAGATATAATTCATATCTCTTCAGATAAATATACTCCTCACCTACCACCAAAATATACTCATAATATCTCTGTGGATGATATCTCTTTACTAACTGGTAAACTCTTTATGGACAATGAACATACTAATTTGTACTTTGGATCATTAAGCAATCTATTAAGCTATTTTGCATGTGTGTATATGCCCACAGGCCCACAGGTGTACATATGCATTATGAAGTATAAACTGAATTAAGGAAATGGGAGACAACATGGTTTCTGTGGAACAGTCTAGTACTAAGCTCCCTATCATGAACTCTAATCCAGGAAATACTATTATCAGAATATACTATTATCTAAGTGTAGATTATACTGGTCAATGGTTCTAATAAGATTAAATTTGAACCAATCTTACCCAGAAATTCATAGCCAAGTACAATACCAAATAAGAAAACTTGAAACAGTATGTTTAGGGGTAATTTGGCAAAGAGGTTAAAGTTATGGGCAACAAAGTCTGTCAAATCTAAGTTTGAATTTTATTAACACTGGGTTACTCCCTGATACCTTACTTTGCCACTATGCAAGTGAGTTAATTATAAACCCCAGTGTTCTTTGTTTTAAAATCTAGACCATAATGTGAATCCTCTAGATTGAGATTAAATGATAAAATACAAAAATAATCAATTAAAGTATGATATGTAAAACATTAGTGGTGACATTAGAAAAAGGAAAAGGTGGAGGAGGAAGAACAACTTTGGCCAGCTAGCTGTCCCAGGATCAAAGATAACACTCATTTTGGGCAAAGGATGAAAACCTGGTAATATATAGATCTAGAGCTGCACTCAACCTCATGATATCCCAAAATAGCTACAAAGCATTGCACTAATATGTGAAATTGGAATCCTGGGTCAACCTCTTTGATGAGTGTCTTTTTCTGCTTGATAGGGACTCAGAGAAGTGTCAATTTACCTGCTCATTTTCACAGAGGCTGAAAACTAGGATCATTTTGATATGGTGCAAGAAACCAGAAACAGACTGCAGTCAGCTGGAATAGCAAGGATAATTTTCACGTGTCTTCAATCTATAGAGCTAATTGTAGAGTGAGAGCTTTCCAGAAAGTGAAACAAAGGAGGCACAGATGAACAAGCAAACTTGAGCTGTCCTGTAGAAATCACATCTTTGGCTTGTTGAGTTCTATTATGGCATTTTATAAATTCCTAATTCTAGTCTGGACAAGCAAGCTAAATCTATTCATAAACTGATAAATGACATTTAAACTCCCTCTGTCTCTGTGACCTACCCCAACATACATCTTAGGAAATGGCTGGAACTTGGATTCAATTGAAATCAAAGGGAAACATAAAGGATCTTCGAAGTAGAATGAGTGGAATGATGCAACTATTTTATAAGAAGAAATATATATATATATATATAAACACACACAGATGAAACCATCCTTTCATAGTTTGTATTTGTTTTAATACTTCTAATATAGTAATTCAATAGCTTATCTATGTAATTTATAAAGATATGCATAATACATGTCAGAGATCCTACTTAAAAACTTTGATGAGAACCATATTTCTTCAAAATGCTTTGAGACCATTGCTATGAATGTTATTGAACTACGCTACTAAATTGCCACCATAGTGACAAATACATGAACTATCCTGAAGTGTTGCGTATTCTTTTGTAATGACTTAAAGGTTTTTTTTAATGAAGTTATGACTTTTTTCATGTTTTAGTGCTTTATCTCCTTCACTGTTCAAAATTCACTTAAAAATAGATTGTGCTATATGAATAGCTTAATATACTGTTTTACTCAGCATGTTGTAAACATTTCCCTCTGTCATGCAAAATTCTTTGTAAATATAATATTCTGCCATGTAACCCAGTGATTCCATTCCTAGGTATTTGCCCAAAGAACATACAAACACTAATTGGAATGGAAGCCTGGACCCTCTTGTTCATGGCGGCACAATATACAATAATTAAGACTTGAGGGTGTTTCATTGGTTCAGCACCATAGAATTCATTCTGTATGTACTCTAGCGCTGCTTCTCAACTTCCATCCAAAAGTATTTTTGTCTTCCAGCCTAGTACTCATGCTGAAATTCTCACTATGGGCATCAGGTTACTCTCACTGGTTGCTTGTCTTTGGTTCTCTTAGAAATGTCAACCTATCTTTTATTTCCTTCTTATTTCTTCTGAACACATTGAACTCTATTTTTCTCAGTTTCCTCTGGCATAGGAACAATGTTAGAAGACATGTCCAAAACATTGTTCCTTCACTTTCTAACCCCCTACCTGCACTATACACATGCATCCTCTCCTTTCTGCTTCTTTTCTTCCTATCATTAATCTCCCTCTTATTCTAATTATTTCCAATGCAGTAAAGGTGTTATTTATATGTGTCCATGGCTCAGAGGACATGGTTAATGTCCAACGTTTTCTAGTGTTCCCTAGAGAGCCATATCACCTTCCAGCAGAGAAGACAATGATCCATGTTAAGACAGTTCCAAAGATTGCAGGGCAAAGAAGCCAGAGAGATGTGCAACATTGAAAATTGTCTACAGCCCCTAGTATAAAGTCAGTGGTTTAAAAAAAAAAGAAAGTGAGTCATAGATTTCTTAGTTTGTACATAATGCATGCTTCAGACATTAGGAAGAAAGGAAAGATTTTAGAATCCCTCACTTATGCTTGACAGTTGCTCCATTAACAGGTATTGCAAAGAGGTATATAGGTAATGGATTTATTGCTTTACCAAAAATTCCAAACTCATGGAATGTGAACTGTGGTTTCTGGCTATGCTTGGGACTGACAGATCCTTGCTGCGACAGCATTGCTCCCCCCATCCATTTAAAACAAAGCATCCCCTGGGACTTCTTGTCAGGCCATGGCACTCCAACACTGCAGCCTTTCAAAATGCTGACTTGCCTTATCTGCCTGGCCTCTGCTGACTTAGGGGCACTGTATAAAGATTTTGAGGGGAGTGTTTAAAATGGGGTTTGGCTTTGTTTCATGTTGGGCAGGAGATTTCCCTTCTTATCTTCCTCTCAAGTAGCAAAAGCAATCCAATTGAGACAGTCTTCCACTGTCACTCTAACCTGGCTGGAGGCAGGCAAGTTTTATATCTGTTATGGGAGTCTTCATTTCCCACCATTACTCATGAAAAAATTATGATTAAAAAGGTTCAGAACCACTAAAGATCATTTTTAAGTTTTTAGTTTGAAAATATTCAAGTGATTTCCCATTAGTCATGTATTGGACTTAGTGTAACTAAAATTTATCCAAAATTGTAAGCAGTCAGGGAGGGGAGAATGAACCCTGGGGATTACAAAGACAGGATATAGATAGATAGATAGATAGATAGATAGATAGATAGATAGATAGATAGATAGATAGATAGATAGACAGACAGACAGACAGACAGACAGACAGACAGACAGACAGACAGACAGACAGACAGACAGACAGACAGATAGATAGATAGATAGATAGATAGATAGATAGATAGATAGATAGATATACATATATAGATATATATATATACATATATATTATTTTTTTAAAGTAGCATAAATTAAAAAAAATGAACTTTTTAAGCACATGCACATACACATTTCCCACAGATGGACACATACATAAACACAGTATATCCTAAATTAGGAAAGTTATATTGTTAGAAATGAACACAAGTATAGGATTTACATTGATTTTATGCCATCACCAAATTCACAGCTAAAATACAGTAAATGTGTTTGAAGGGAAAAACAAAGTCCAAAGCAGGGAAAATCACAGCTTTTGTCCTGTGGTTTTCCCCACTTTGAACTGGTTTTCCCCACAAAGCCAGTCCTCTCTCTGGATGACTCATTTTCTCATAAAGTAAGGGCTGATGGTGCCTCTCTTAAAGTGCTATTGTACTGAGTCCATAAAAGAAAATCTTTTGAATTTTTCTCACGTTAATGACTATGAAAGCTACTATGTAAGTAATGCAATATGAAATACTACTTTCCCTATCATTTCATAATTTTCACAGAAGCTGCCAAGCTGACAACAGAGAGATAAATACCTCCAACACTATTTTTGAATAAATGTGCTAGACACAACCAAGTGAGATTTACTAGAGGAGAATGAAAAGAGCCCTCTAATCACTGATCACATCATTTATCCAGACTGCAAAAGAATGAGATATTTAAAGAGGGATTCATTTATGCAGGAGGATGGTAGGAGGTCAGAGTCATTTTTCTCCCCTATTTGTGGCTGGAGGTGTATCCCATTACCACTTTTAGTCAAATGAGTGAATTCTTGGGATGCATGCATAGAGATGGAAGCAGTTGTGAAAAGGTGAGTTCTTATTTCACAACTGACTTATTGTGCTTTCCCATGACAATAAGAAAATGGATGCACAGTTAAGTGAGGGAAGTCTTAGGATGAAGTAGAAATGTATTTCAGAGGCCCAGAAATTCTAGCAGAGACATCCATGAGATGACTGTTTCTCATCCAGGAAATACTGAAGTTTTGGGACGGGCCAGAGTAGATATTTGGCAAGGTATAGCAAGTTGTAAGGAGAGCAGTAGGAGCATGCAGTCAAATTCTGTATAGAAATGCAGGAAATTTTCCATAGCCAGATTGGTATACTGAGGAATTATTTGTGTAAGATCCCTTGAATTATACCCTGGAAGAGGGTGCTTTGACAAGGTGAGGTAATACCCCAAGAGAAGCTACAGGTAGCCCCCCAGTGTGTAAAAACAAAGTATGTTGGCTCATGGAAGGGAAGGATGGAATCAGAGGAGGGTGCTCCACCCATCAAAGAAGGATGCAGTGTAACTGGGATGGATCTTCAAAGAGTCCTCCAATACACATGGAAGAATTAATAATGATATTAACAGAGAACATAATAGCGAATACATGTATGCCAACTAAAAAGTAAAAATGTTATACCCAATTTCTTCCACTTCTTCTCCCACCTCTCCAACTTGAATTTGGAATTGGGGGATGAAAACAATAGTAGTAAAAAGGAAAAATGGATCCCAGTTAATTTCTTACTACAGACACCCAGACCTAAAATCAGCTCTGAAGCTGGGCATGGTGGCATGCACCTACAACCCCAGATACCTAGGAGGCTGAGGATAGGGATCACTTGAGTTCATGGGTTTGAGACTACCCCTGGCAATATAGCGAGAAGTGGTCTCTAAAAAATAGTTGGGCAAGGCGGCGCACACCTGTAATCCTGGCTACCTGGGAGGTTGAGGCTAGGGATCACTTGAGTCTGCAGATTCAAGACTACCCTGGGCAACATAGTGAGATCTAGTCTCTAAAAAAATAAATAAAAAACAATATAAAATAAGGTCTGAGCTGAGGGAATGTGAAGGTCACTGAATTGGATAAAAAAATGGAAGTGAAGATTCAGTGGTATTTAATTGGGTTTTAAAAAACCTGAAAATAAGACTATTCTTACAATTTAAAGGAACTAGAGAGGTATGAGTGCCCCCAAATTGTTGAGAGATAGAACATTTTTAACAGTGCCCATATGAAGGAATATGTAAGGAAGAAATGAAGTTGCATTCTGATTACACTTTAACAAGTTCATTCAAATCACTATGCACAGAATATGTATCTGTAACTGTAATTTGTTTACTTATTCCTATATAGGAAAATAATTTTATATATAATGCATATGCATATATTCATAGTACATATGCAATTGAATATCTTAGTATTGTGCACTTTTAGTGTATTTATATATTCATTCATCACTGCTTTCTCATTACCATGGAAAGCTACCCTTATCTAACCTCTGTCTTCATAGTTTAATAGGTATAAGATAATAAAAAGATTCCATCTTTAGGATGGAACTGTGACCCCACCCTATCCACTTAGTATATTCCTTGTAATCTTGTCCATAGTGATGATTTAGTAATTTGTATGTGATCCAGGCAAAACCAATCACAGACAGTAAGTTTGAGTTCTAAGAATTTGTGAAATAAGCTTTTGTTTTAAGGCTTATTCTGGTTTAGGTTTTCTCTTCCCTTGTTTTGTTTCTCTGTATATCTGAGATGAGAGAAATCACTTCCTATTTGTCTTTCTCCTTCTGACTGTAGGACTGAAGTTACCAGTTGGGGGAGGTCCAATGAACTATAGTGGAGGATTATAGATGTTTTGGTGGTTGATGTGGTGTTATATATCTGAAAATATGTGAACCTATACCCCTAAATTATAAACAGTTTTGTAAACCATTGTTGTCTCAATTATAATAATATAAAAAAAATAAGTTTTTTTGATTTTGGGAGACTTACCGCAACTGGAATGTCCACATAGAGCTCTAAGAGCTTTCTCATAATCAGGTGAAGCTGGGCTGATCCTTTTCTGTCCCAATGGACACAGGAAAGTTTAGGAATGTAAAGCAATAGTTGACATAAAAATTTTTAATAGCTGATGTACTGTTAGAGTTCTTGAATTCAACTTTTCCTGGAATCAAACCTAATTCAGTAGTTATAAGCTCTCAAAGTTATCAGATACTCTTAGTTTCACTCACTTTGAACTTCTCTTTTCCTACTTACAAATAAAAGAGGAATAACCTCCTTAAATGTTGAAGATGTTCATATGAAGGAAGTGTATTGTCCAGAAAATGTATTAGGTAATGGAAACCACAGAAATGTTCAGAGAAGATGGCTTCCATCAATCAGGTCCTTCATTCTAATGAAATGGAGACTATATAGTCAGGCATTTAAAAGAATCTATTTTGTCTTATATGCATGAATTACCCATGCTTAACCTTTTCTGAATTTCATATGTATCTTCTATGACCAGGAGAAAGTATGCATCTTCTATAACCAGGAAACATTACTGGATAATAGTGCATTTTACTCTAGAAGCAAAGTTATTCTTAGAGTTATTAAATGCTCTGCAAATTTTAAATTTTAGTGTGAAATATATTAAATCAAAGCAATTTGAATTTTATTTTCCGCCTTTTTTCAATATTGTTTTGATTTTTTTTAACCAGAAATATCAATGAACGTCAGAAGCTTATCTATGAAAGTTTGATTATGTTTTGCTTGGTAATGCAGTACTTGTTGGTAAAGAAAGCAAAGATGCCATGCTAGTGAAAAAAGAAGCATTTGGCAATTCTGTCAAGATGAAGATAAAATTTGTCAATTCTCTTGCTGTTTGAGCTAAGTTTGGGAAATTAAATTCTAGAACCCTTCCAACACATGATTTGAAAATGGAAAATAAAATGCTGGAATTTTTGATAAGTGAGTCTCTGCTGGTTACATGTTGTGATTCTATTATAATAATATTACTAATTAAAATATACAAATATACAATACAGAAGTAGAGAAGTTATACAAGTTACAGTCATTATTTGAAGAATATTTTGTTTCAAGCATATTTCTAAATGCTTCATATGTATTAACACTTTTAATGAAAGAATTTAATAAAATAATTATTCTTATAATGCTGTTCTAATATTGCACCCCCATTCTACAAAGTTAAGACAATTGTGGGAAAGAGATAATCTTGTAGCCTACTTAAGTAAGAAGCATAATGCTATGAGTTACAGATAAGATACAAGGACTAATTTGGATACCAAACTCCTTCCGCACTTACTGTTTTGCTTCCTACTATCTTTTTAATATCCCTCAAAAATGCACACCATTAATGTGTTAACTTCCCGAATCCTTCTTATCTGTGTTTGCTTATTAAAAATTATGACTATGTATGATCTTTTTTAATGTTGTAATATTATTTTGAAAGCATTTTCAAGTCCATTACATGGACTTTGAAAATATTTTGAATATTATATTATATCTAAATGATTGTATGAGTCAATTAATTTAGCTATTGCCAGATCTTGGGAAGAGAGATACATTTGAGTTTTCACAATTAAAAACAGTGTTGCTTTAACAAATGTATTTTTGGCATAAAGATTTTTATATTTCAGTTTATTTCCTCAGGAAAGATTTCCCAGACTGTAAATTGCCAGATCAAAGAATTAATACTAGTATGAGTCACATACTGCCAAAATGTTTATTTCAAAGGCTCTGCCCTAAATTACAATTACACAATCTGTTGACATTTTCTTATTATTTCAAGGAAAGTATGATCCAGACTATTCCATAAAATCTCTTCAATGATTGATCATTGGTGGTAATACTGACTCAATGGTTTATTTCAAAGACTAGCAATGACTAAACTTTCTAAGACTAGCTTTTTAAATAATTGAATATATTTTAAAATGATTATGACTCCTAAATGAGCCATACAGTATTAAATAAAAGTAGTTCAGCAATAAAAATAAAAATTTGAAATGTTCCTATCCCAAATTCTCCTCTCTCTCCACCTAATACAGAATTTTTTTTCACTACATTACTAGTTAAAAACACTCACTGTGTTACTCAATTATTTGTTTTAAAAATGAGGATGTGATTTTTAGCTACCTGTGTGATTTTACATGTTATGGGCTGTTCTTTTCTAAGCATGGTATTTCCTGAAAATATGGAAAACACAAAATAAATTAAATAAAGCATATAACTATAGACAAATTAAATTCTTTACTAGTACACTTAAGACTCTTAAACTGTCAGAAAACAAAACACTTATTATTTGAAATCAATTCTAATACCAGGTAATGAACAACTCACACACACACACACACACACACACACACACGCACACACACACATGCACACACACACACTTGCTAGCAAATACTTTAAATATAGAAAATAGAATTTTAATTTTGTAAATTACAATGGTATTGCTATATGAAAATACATCTTTATATATTTTAATAGGAAGAAAATTATATCCTCATTATACAAATCACATAATTATACTTTTGCAATTCAAATTGCAATGTTATTTACCTGATGATATTTTAAAGAGTTAATACATATAATCCCCATGAAAGTAGAGATTAAGAAGCTCATATAGGGAGGATGAATTGGTAAAACAGAGCAATATGTCAGTGTATACCCAACACCTTTAAAAATTGTTTTCTTCATTAGAACAATTTTTACTTACATAATATAAATGATAAAAATGCCAAAACTTACCTTTAAAGAGATTAGTTAGTTGAAGTAATCTAAATTTAAATACAAATTATAGCAGAATTTTCCAAATTAAGTTTGCAAGTTTATGAAGATAATTAAATATAGACCCCCAGTTAACTATGGAGGAGGCAAAATATTTGGAATCGTTCATTAGGAGAAGCTGAAAACAAACTTGGGAATAAACCCAATAAAAGTAATTTGACTTATTTTTTACTGAAGACTACTTTCACATATACCTTTTTAACAAAGAATTTCTCTTCTGACATTTATGTGCAAAGTTTTCTATCATAGCATTAATTTCATGAAACATAAGAAACAACTAAATGACTAATAATATTAGGCTAAATTTTATTAAACATGATACATGAACAGGCACATGTTTTAAATAATTGAGAGAATATGTAATAAAAGAAAAAAGTCTCAATTTATATCATTAACTAAAAACATTCCTATGGGCATAAAAGATTATATGATCTCAGATTTTTGAAAAATTATTTGAAGACATTAGAAAAATTTAATACTTATTTCTAATTGGTGTTCTGGGTGAGTTTCATGCATTTTATGGAGTTTTCTTTATTATGAATATTTCAACAATAAACATTCATTAATTTTATGTACATTAGAGAACCAATAAAAGCTATTTTCTTAATAAAAATACTTGCTTAGCATTCTTCTTTCTTTTTTCTTCTTTGTTTACTGGGCGAATGATAGTCGATAGTGTGTTTTTAATTTAATGTAATAAAATGTACATGCCTTGGGGTATTTCACTTTATAATTTTCACCCATGGGGCCATTATTTCCTTGTTAAGTGTCTTCACTTAGAAACAACAGTCAGCAAATACACTGAGAAATGCCTTCCTTAAATAAAAAGAACGAAAGCCTTGCAAGTAGCTACAGGGCAAAAAGACTCATTTTGAAAATTCTGCTGTTAAGTCTCCAGGTTTCCATTCAAAGATGAGGTGCAACACTTTTACAATTGGAATCCAAATAGTATGAATCATATTTCTATGTCCCCTCAAAGGGGATAGCATAGTTTCTCACCAATATCATTTTTTGTATGGCACTGGAAAACAATTTTTTAAAAAAGAAGAAACTGTGATTGCTGTGTTTGACAGCTTGACTGCCATTGACACTGTGCCACACAGGCTAGCTAGCTAGTGGAACTCGCTGAACCTCAGTTGTCTCATCTGGAAATACACAGGTACACTGATATGTAATTCGCATAATTTTATGAAGATTAAAATTAAAATATTGAAAGTGCCAAGTTTCTTCTTATGCTTTATTATAATAGGTCTTATGAAATGGCATCTTTCAGCAAACCTGAAGCTCTCTTGGACTCTTTTTCCATATTAAACATGTGTATGTAAATCCATGAGTGTTTTCTGTTGGTGCACAATGGATAGTCTTTTGACTTCCAAGTTGTTAATACTTGGTGTTAAAATGGGACTATGAGTTTGCATTACAGTTTAGTATATTTCCTGAGACTCTTCTCCATTGGCTACTGTATTAGTAGTTCAGATTAGATATTCTTAAATATGTCTACTAAACAAACTTGAGAATGGCACAACATGGTATCACTTCAGGCAAAACCTTTGATTAATAATTAATAT
Source organism: Uropsilus gracilis (assembly GCA_004024945.1). NCBI lineage: Eukaryota > Metazoa > Chordata > Mammalia > Eulipotyphla > Talpidae > Uropsilus > Uropsilus gracilis. The sequence goes on along the minus strand of PVHY01007772.1, from coordinate 21,802 downwards.
TTTCATTTACTGATTTTTTTATTATTTAAATCACAGCTTTTTTATATAACTCATGATAGAAAATTAAAATTTAAACATATAATGATGAGCTTGAGCTTGACTATATATATATATAATATATACATATTATATATATATAATATAGAGAGAAATAGAGAGAGTGAGAGAGAGAATTTATATACAGAGGGGAGATAATCTCTTATCATAATCCATTATGAACACATAAGGAAATAGGTTGACACAAACTTTAAACAAAACACATGTTAATTCTTAGATATTGAACACTTTCTACTTACTGTCCATTCTGGGCTCAGTGGCCCGCGTAGTCCACAAAAAGATAAAACCAAGGGTAGGTCATAAACCATAAACCCAATTTTCCTACTTGATGTTCATCAGTGTTCTTGTTTGATGGGGCCTTATTGAAATGCTCATGCTGTTCAGCTTGCAGTTCGAATGTACATCAAAATGACAGCCAACTAGCCCGTGAAACCTGATCTGAGGAGTTGCACATCAGTGCTCTCCCCATGAAATGGGGTAAAGATGTGTTTATATGCTTTTGGCTACAGGATAATGAAGGACAGACACCTGGATCCAATCATTCTTTAAAGATAACTCATTAATTTATTCATGGACCATAATTAACATCTATTAAAGTCCAGACACTGTCTAGAGCTTTCTTAGTTACATAATACAGAGATCTACCCCTTTAAAAACACAACTTTTTGCTAATGACTCCAAATATTGTATGAAATGATTTTTTTAATTTACATGTTATTATTTCTTTTTTACATCGCTCTCTGCCCCAGGGTTTTCCCACCACCGTGTCACCCCTGAACTACTGTCATCTTAAACGTTTGTGCCTACACCATCACCATTTCTCCCCCTTTTCTCTCTCACTCTCATTTTTTTTTGCTTATCCCAAGCACAATTCTTCTGCTTGCATAAGTAGAAAAGAAAGACAAGAAAAAGTAGGTTAAGAAGATTATAAGAAGTAATTTGCTACAATTCCTTCACCTAATGATTATAGATGTATATAAATGCATAGTTTTTCCCAAATATTTATATTAGTAGGGTTTTTCAATATTTTTTATCAACCAGTCAGGACTGAGCTTGTATGTACTTGAATACAGATACCATGAGAAACAGTTCTTTTGATCTGGGCAATGGCTACTGCTATAAAAAACTCCCACTAGCTCCTAGGTTCCTCTGTTGTGAGGGACATCTATTGGATTCAGACCCAGTACACAAACCACATCACTGTTGGGAGGTTTGCAGAACCTCCATCTCTGAGATGGAGAGCAATCTGGTGCATGAATATCTGAATAAGGGGATAATTTTGTTTTTTTTGAACAAGGTGAATCTTTCCTTTGCTTTCCAGCACATGTAGGGATGAATATTTTGTCACGTAAAAACTCAGAGTGGGAAGGAAATGTTAAAAGACATACCCAAGCTGGAATAGCTTTAAAATTTTAAACTTTTTTTTTTTATTTTTCTTTGTTTAGTCATCCTCCCTTCTTTTTCTCAAGGTTTTCTGGATGAAAACAGGAGGTTATGTTGAAGAATTGTTGAGGAATGGAAGATAATAGAAACAGGAATCAATAGCCTCCAAAGTAGCCAGCTAATGCCCGATCCTCCTCTTAGTAAACTTTTGTGTTTCTTCAAAACATTGTGTTAAAGGCTATGGATGCCCTAACTTTTTGCATCCATTTGTATTTTTGATGTAGACAGAAGTAATTACTACGTCACATGCTTTCCTGTTTTACTGTTCCTCATAATTTTAGCAGCTAATATGAAATGCTAAAACCATCACCAATTGAAAATTGATTTTGAATTCTATCTTAGCAGCCAACTCAGTTGAGAAGAACATGTGAAGAAGTTTCGTCAACAGTGTCAGTCCCTTGTAGAAATCTGTTAAATTTCTCTGGCCAGGCCTAAGAAATGAGAAACTGTCAACCCTCTTGCAATTCAAAGAAAAGTAATTTACAAATTTAGTTATTGAATATGGAGGGGCAACTTCCCTAGGAGTTCTTTAATTCCATAGTTACTACAAGATGAAATTAGTTACATCACTGAAAGAAATGCAAATGAATTTATTTGGTCATGGTCCAAGAAAAATGAATGTCTTTCCACTCCTAACCCTATGGATTATGTGATTATTGGATATCAGATAGATGTTTTACATAAAGTTCCAAAGTATGGACTTTATCACTCTCATTTACACATGTTAGGGATGAGAGGGAGAATATGACAATAGATCCCTCACCTTCTGTCATACCAGTCTGGGATTTCTGATCATGAAATTTATCCTTTGTTGAAAATGTACTATCCCCATTTTCTATATGAAGTCTTATGTGCATTATCTCATCTACCATTTACATAAACTCGAGTGTAGTTATAATTACTTCCCATTATTTCTTAGATGATAAACCTATAGTTTAGAAAAGTAAATTAATAATGTCAATGTGACACATCTAGTGGAGAGTGGAGCAAGATCTCTTAGCCAGCCTTTAACTCTGAATGCGTCATTTTCATGTGCTACATTATACCATCACCGTTATTTTATCTGTACTTTAAAATAAAGGTCATGTAGATTATAATTAATAATGAATGTATGAACACTGAGAAGCAACACAGCAGGTAAAGTCAGATGATTGTTATGAAAACTGCAATTCAGCCTTAAGAAAGATTTTAGAATGTTAATCAAATTCTCCAGAGTCTGGGGCTCCTCTTTGTCCCTTTGGATGGAGGACCACGTAGTTGAATTAGTTAGCTAATGAAGATCTTGAGTTTTCAGTGAATTCTAGATTGATCCTTTACCTTGTTTGTTAGAGAGATGTCAAAGATAGGTAGGGATATATATGACAGAGAAGAATTAGAGGAGGGCTTGTCTCCCAACGTATTTGGAGTATGTATGTTTGGAGACCTGGTCTCCCAACAACATGCTCCAGCTGATTAAGCATGTCTATGTCATATAAACAGAGTTTTAAAAGCATAATAGGTAATTGCATCAAGAGTTAGAAGTTGTAATCAAGACAAATCAAACCAATTACCTACTGTTTGTCTCTAAAACTAAACAATAGAATATTTCAGAGTTCAAGTGTAGTTTAAAGATAGGAAGCTGATAGATATCAAGAATACCAAGGATAAATTGAAATGTTGAATTATTTTTAGCCAATCCTCTATATTAATTGTTTAAACTATGCTTTAAAATTTCCCACACCCCCCTCTTCCTCTGGTTGCAGCAGCTTCCAAAATAAATCTTCCAATTCTTTTGATGTATATAGCTGATAATTTTTGGTGAAACAAAATAAAAATAGTGAGGGGAAACACTTCTCTCTGTGTTAGTATGTTCATGAGATATGAAAGAAAAATAAGCTGTGACCTATACTTTTTGCCCAAGTGCATAAAAGGGATAAAGGGCCTATTTGAAGAGGAAAAAGCAGTATTAGCAAGTCTTTTATTTCATACATTGAATGCACATGGCTTTAATCATACTGACTTCAGGAAAGATTACATCCTCATACCAAGACCCAGCCAGGTTGATCTGATCCAGAAACATAAGAACACTAGCCATGCACTGATTAAATCATACCATAATTTACCACTAGGAACTAAGCTTTTTTACACATTGTTAATGAAATGATTCACTTTGAGAAGTGGTTGAAAGTCCCCTCACCATGTGCCATTGGGTAGCTTAAGTCAGATGAGATGCTTTCACGTTCTTGTTGAGCATTCTTTATTTTCCAGAATGTAAGTAGCCATCTGAGTGCAAAGAAATTAACTTGAAAGTTTTCTGTGATTCTGGTAATACTTTAATTAGATGAGATATAATATGAATAATCTATTTTGGTATATCTTTGTTTAGAAAAAGTCTTGTACCTTGATCAAAGTCTTACCAAAACAATTGAAAACAGAATAATCTTAAGTTACCAAAATATTAAAATTCATTATTATTTTGATAGACAAAAAATTGAGATATTAACTTTTTTTGTTACTGAAATTTAACAAGTATTTGGTACTGCATATGGGCCAAGCACATGATCACTATTATCAGGGCATTCACTTCCTTAACCTCACAACACTTCTGTGTTGTAGGGATTATCTCTAGCCTGTGTCCCTCGAGAAAGTGAGGCTCAGGAAAGTGAGGTTCACGTGCCAAAATCTCAGTCATTAAACATAGGCAACAGACTTAGGGATGAATCTAAGTACACCAGACTCAGGGATGAATATAGGTACGTCAAATGACAGTTTTACACAATAAACTGACTTGAGTCAATTTTCCCCATTTGAAGAGAAAATCTGGAAAAAGTATTTTATTAGCTTCAGGATATTAGCCAAATCATCAATTCAATTAAAGCATGCTTGAATATCATCTGTAATCAAGGGATGATTAAAACTAAAAAGAGAAATAGAGACACAATTTAATATCAATTGCTATATCCTGATAATATCTGAAGAGGTTTTATTTGTAAAGTGCCAGAAATATGTTATGGTATAGATTGCCCTATGACAGAGTAGAAGACAGAGTGTTTTCACACTCTTCAATGGTATTCTCAGAAACAAGTTAAAGTGGTGTGTATAGAGCGTGGAATAAGACATCTGTTTGCCAGGTATAGACTACTGGGAGAACAGCTTGACCTTTGTAAACCTAAATACACACACACACACACACACACACACACACACATACCCCTCTATCTTATTCTGCTCAGTGAGAGCATTTGTTTTTGTTTGTTTGTTTATTTGTTTTGTTTTGTTTTTTATTTTGAAAATAGTCATATATATTCACAGGAGTTGGTTGTGACACAATGACTATCCATTTGCCATACACCTAGATTACAACTGTTATCATTTAAGTAAAATATTTTATACATACAATAAAATAAAAAACAAAAAAGTACATGTATGCCTATCATCTACATGACCTGTCTATTTTATTTTTTATTAATAATTTATTTATATATAAATTTCACATCTCTGTGATCTCCCTGAGAAGGCATAATGGCCATGAAAGAATTTCAGCTGCTGATAATGGTAAACTAAGTCCTTTAAACTCACCTGCTCACCTGCTGAAAATGGGAATATTTGAATTTAAAAACTCTGCTGTAAAGCATCATATTGGTAAAAAGACAGTGAAGCATGTCTAGATCTAGATGATGGGGACAAGAAAACCCAGAAAAATAATTCTACCATTTGGGAGTTGCTTTTGCTAGGACATTTGTATATTCTGAAAGCAGCAACTGAACAACTGAGAGGTTGAGAAGAGTTTTGGGCAAGTTCATGGGGCTGAAAGTTGGAATACAGCCCTTCCCCCTTTCCACCTAAACATTGACCAAAAGCCTTCAGGTTCTTCAAGTTTACACACTAGGACTCAGTGAACCCAAGCCGACTGGCCTTCACAGAACTTAATCAAAATTGGATGTAGGAGATTAAGGAATTGCTAGAGCACGAAAGGCAGAGGTTTTGACTGAAGGAAGATATAGCAGGACATCTGGGATGCTTTAATTCTTGGCTGGAGTGGTGTTTACAAGAATTATTGATTTAATGATAGCCTATTGATCTGTATGCTTAAAATTTGCATACTTTTCTCTCCTGCTTTTTTCTATTTCAATAGATAAATTTTTGCAACAGTTATTTTTAAGGCCAAACCACCCCCTCCAAAAACAAACAAACAAACCAAAAAAAAAAAAAAAAAAAGCCAAAAACACAACAAACAAACAAACAAAAAACCTTTGCAGTATTCTCTAGTATGTTGGAAGTTTATCTTTTCTTTGTATGATATTTTTCAGATTTTTCAATATTTTTGCGTTTTCAAATGTTGTTTGAATATCATAGATTCATTTCCATGTAGATCTTTTTCTTTCCTTTTATATATAAGCATAAAACTTTTAGTAGTAGTAAAAATACTACTACTAAAATACATCACTACTACTAATACTAGTAGTAGTATTACATAGACCCCAGTACTCCTGCCTCTGAAATGTATTTTTTCATCCTTATGATTTTGAATAGCATTTTATTTTCTTTAATTTACTTGTTAAAATACATTATATAATGCATGTAGTGTACAATATATCTGTCAATCAACTGTTTATCAGCATGAAATTTGGTCAACAGTAGGCTAGTAATGATTAAGTTTGGGGGGAGACAAAAGTTAACTTGTATTTTTTACTTGAGCGTCAATTCTGCTAAGCTTGTATTGTTCTAGGATACACATTATTTTTCCTTCTTTCCTTCCTTCTTTCCCTCTCTCCTACCTTATCTAAGCAGCAGGATATGCAGTCTTGCATTCTTTGCCTTCTTTGCCATCCATGAATGTCATGATTCCACATCATCAAAAACTTTGAAGCAAAAATTTCTGCCAAGCATTACAGAATCCTGGACTGTCCAGATATGTCCAGATATGTTTATTTACTTCTGTGTGTGTTTTATCTAAAAGCCCAGCATTGTATATTAGTGTAGTGCAGGAACAGCACATGGCAAAAGATCTATGTTGTGGAAATACAGCAAACAAGTTCCCCTTCTTCTCTTATTTTATGTTTTGCAAATTTGTATATTTTGTGTTTGCCAGTGATGGTGGTACCATATTCTAAAGCAACCAGTTGATTTAATCAGTGTAAACTTTGAATTATACTCAAACCATGTCTCAAGCCTCACATAACATTTTCAGATCAAACAAAATACTTGGTGTTTTAGAATCAAAGCTGGGGTATGGGGTGCATGGTGACCAAAGCAATTTAATTTCCCCTGTTTGACTAAATATTTGAAGACATTTTCTCACTGTCTTTACACCCATGATCACCCTCTTTTTAAAACATATTTTTGGAAATGTTTGGTTGAAAATCACTTCTCTGCCCCTTTGAGATTAACTCTATTTAGAAATTTTCTAGTTATTTTTTATAACTCAGGAATATCTTTCTCAAAGGCCTGTGAACCATTTTTTGAAGTGTTATTGTTGAAGAGATAATGCACTCTATCAATGGATTTCTATGAAAGGTATGAGCTTAACTTGATTCAAGTTGTAAAATTACCTCTTTTTGTGAAGACATGAGAAAATTCACTTTTCCTCTGGGTAGGGTCAATCAGCAATTCAAATGGTCTATGAGGCCCTTGTGAAGCAAGAAATACCTGAGTATTTGGGCTTAGCCTCTACTCTTGCCCCTTTCACTAGAAGTAGTATTGGATTAAAATTAACTTCTACTGATTCTTTCTGGTATGACTTCTTCCTTAGCAAGTTATATACATGTATATGTATATATTTTAACATTGATATTACTCATGAATGAATATATGCCTATAATGATTTATTCATATATAAACTTAACAGAGTTTCTTGACCAAAGAGACTTCAAGCATAATGAGGGAAGAGTGCACAATATAAGTCAATGTGACATCTATTACATGTATCAGTATCAGAGGTATTACATAAATTCAAAGAATTTGTAGGTAATGTCTTTTCCCTCAACTTGATTCAATCTCACTCTGTCCCCTTCCTCCCTCCTTCTTTTTTTTTTTTTAATTTCCAAGGTCATATGTAAAGCAAAATATATAGTAAATAAACATTTGTCATCATATCTAACCACATTCTGCTCAATGATATCTATCCACATTTTGCTCAATGATAGACCATATAAATTATGGCCATAAAATTTCTATTTTCTACAGATGTCTTAGCTGTAACATCAAAGTATTATAAGTCAGTAGCAATTTTGTATAGCTCACATTTACTGCATCTCTTCATAACATCATTTTCCCCTGTTTTCAATTCAATTTTGTTTTGTTTGTTCATCATGGCCCCCCTAAATGTACCAAGTTTTCTGGTAATGTTAACAAACTCCCCTGTGAAATGAGGGTTCATTTGCCTGGTAACCAAAAACCAAAAATTCAGAAACTAAATTCAGTTTAATAGGCCAAGAACTTTATTGTATAAAAAGTAATGGAGAAGGGGAAACTCATGTTCAGAAGCACTTTTGACTGATTCCCAAGGAAGAGTTTCATTTTATTGAGGAAGAACTGATGTCATGAACCCGGGGCTGCATCTCAGTTCCTCTATGCAGGAGGTTACTTTTAGTACTTGGCACATTTTCATATATCTCTTTTGCGCACATGCCTTATCTAACTGGTTGAGTCCAGTTTTGTGGGCACAAAACTACTTTCCCATTTGACTTCTCATAAGAGAGCACATTTAGTGAAGAAATAATCCATTAGCCTATCTATCTTGTGGTTAAACTACGGTAGCCAGTAAGAGGCTGCATTTGTGACTGAGTTGAAAATGAAATTAGAAGTGATGAAGGACTATGAAAGTGAAAAATCAATTATGTTTATTGCTCACCAGTCAGGCGTGTCCCATCCCACCATAGTTACAGTCCTGAAGAACAAAACAAAGTGAAAGAGGCTATTAAAAGATCTGCTTCATTGAAAGCTAGGTGACTAATAAAGAACTGAGAAGAATCTATATCAGAAATGGATAAATCATATCTTTTAATGGCCTGGATAAAACATCAGGCACAGAAGCATATCCTCAGCACCATGATGATCACACCCACATCAAAAGGTTTATTTGTGGTTCTAAAGAGAAAACCACTGTACTACTCTGTTGAATTTATTCTCTCAGTAGTTTTAAGCTATTTGAGAATCATTATTCATTAGTACTGATAAATCTGTGAGTGATGATATAAAGGTAATTGGAACATTTTTGGGAACTCTATTTAAACGAATTATGGAGGAAAATTACTTAACAGAGCAAATTTTCAATATGGATGAAACCTACCAACTCTGGAAATAGATACATGAAAGAATTTTTATCCATTAGGAGGCCAATGCCAGGTTTCAGGGCTTTTGAGGATAAGGAAATAGTTTTGCTTAAGGATAATTTTGTAAATTACAAATTAAAACCCCTTGTGGTCTGGTGCAGTAGAAATTTCAAGACCTTCAAGACCTTCAATTGAGTCACAAATGACTCAATTTCTATGCTAAGATGGCCTCCTGAATATCTGTTCCAGCAAAATGGATAAGCACCATATAGAGAACAACATACCTTTTAAGATTTTGCTCATCATTGATTATATTCCAGGAAATCCTACTTTTATTGACAGCTTTCATCCTAATGAACACCTAAATTGGTGTTTGTCCTTCCAAATACTACATATTTGATCCAACCGGTAGGTCAAAAAGTGATAGCACCTTTTGGCTACTTCTTAAGAAGGGTCTTTGTCCAGGCTGTTGCCACAACTAAAAAAAATGACATTGAAAAGATACCGATGCTATTCTGGAAGGATTGCATCATAACTTCATCAGAAATCTTTCTTGATCTTGGAGTAACCTCGTCAAAGAGTGAATGAGTGACTTCTGGAAGACACTTGATAGATTCATCCATGACCTCAAAGTACATGACAAGGATCAGGAATTTGCAAACATTCACAAAGATATGGTTGAAATGGCCAACAACTTTATGTTGCTGTTAATGAGCATGATATTGAGGTTATTCTGAGAAACTGAGTCATGAGGTGTTATGGGAAATTAAACAGTAATATATAGCTGAACAAGGGACACAAGAAAGGAGGAGGATAAAAATGAAGAGAAGAAAAAAGAAAAGGAGAAAAGAAAGAATTCCAAAGAAAAGTCAAAAAAAGGTTTAGCAGAAGTGTTTGTAGAACTAAACAAACTCTTAAAATATGTGAAAATATGAACCCCAAGGCAACAGTTTTCCATTATTGGAGGAGAAGAATGTTCTTGGTATATTATCTGTTTACAAGCATATCTATGATAAGAAAAGAAACAAAGTAAGTAAACAGCCATGGACATATTTCTGAAGAGTGACACTTCATCAAAAAGAGCCTTAGGCAAGACTCTCAGGAAGTATTGCAAAAGAAGGCATTGTTATCTGGGAGATGACAGATCCATGCAAATGACTGCCCCTGAAGACATTACAGCAGGACAAGATGTGGAGTTGAAGGCCAAGATTGATATCCAAACTGTGTGCAGGTCTAAGGTAATGGGTGTATTTGTATCTTAGCACTCCACAGGAAAGTTTAAAGTCTAAAAAGGAAAACAAAATTGAATAGAAAAAAAGTCTGTAGAATAAGGATAGAAAGAAAGTAGTTTTGTACAACTGTACATAGAATATCTTTGTGTTTTAAGCTATGTGTTTTATAAAAGTGTCTAAGAGTTAAAACTAATATAAGGTGTGTAATAACTATAACATCTAGGTCATGTTAAAAAAAAAACTACATATCACCTTAAGATCCATTTCTCAGGATCAACCCCCATTATTCAGTTACACATGGCTGAGTACTACATAGGCTCCCCCCTATCTGTGGGTTTGCTTTTTATGGTCTTGGTAATCCACCATCAACTTCAGCCTGAATATAGTAAGATAAAATAATATACTTGGAGAGAACATGGGGGCCTGGGCACAATCAGATAACTTTTATAATGGTATATTGATACCAATATTCTATTTTATTGTAAGTTATTTTTAATCTTCATATCTAGTTTACAAACTAAACTCAATCATTAATGCATTTGTTTAGGAAAAAATCTTGTCTATTTAGTACTTAACACTATTGTTTTCAATTCCCCTGAGTGGGGGGCTTGTAATGTATCCCCCATAAAAAAGAGGGGGATGTATTCTAGCAAATAATTCAAGGGAAAACATATCTTTAAATTGATATTAGTTTCAGACCCCTTAATAAGCAACTCATTTGATGGGTTGGTGTTCAGTAACTTGAGCAGAATCTGTTCTCCTGTCTTTGACAGTGATGTAGTTTCTCCCCTTTTAACTCATTTTCTTCTATGGAAGCACTGCTCTTCATCCAAAAGAATAATTCAGTTCTGCACACCAAATGCAGGTATCATCTGCCGCCATTGATACACCTATTTGCCTGATTGCTTTCAGTGGTAAAACTGTCCCAACATCCTCCCAACACACTTTTCTCCCTGGGAAGCTATGTATTAATAATTAGTAAGTTACACTTGTTCCATCTGTAAAATCAAATTCATTATTTTGTAATAGATATCCACCAACAGTATGTGCATAAACCAGAGATATTTTTTTAGATACAATTCTCAATCCTTCCCTGAGCACACAGGGCTGTATCTAGTAACTGTGGGATGTGGGATGTTGCTGCTTTTAGAGAGAGGGGGGAGAAAGAGAGAGAGAGAGAGAGAGATCAATTCCTGTTTGTTCAATAACAGGGCAAAACAGAAGAGAACACGTTTGCAAGCAGCAGGTGAGGCTTTCAATTTGAAAATCAATCAGTGGATCTGTTTTCTGTTTTCAAGAGCAGAGCTTATAGCTGTATGCCAATAGAGGGGAGGAGATCCTAAAGGAACTCTTTGTTTTGAGATTTACACATTTACAAACAAAGACATCCCTGACACTCCCACTTAAATTCTGAAACTTAAAGCATGTGGGGTGAGTCCCAGTTTTGATTCTTAGCATTCTGCCTAGCCTTGTTGCTTATTTCTTGAGATGTGTACCAGGGCAACTTTCAAAAGCCCATTAATATAAATGAAAATGACTTTTAAAAGTGGGCATATGTTGCCCATTGAAAAAAATAATAATAGAACTTCCACTTAGCCCTGAAGTTCAGTGAGCATATACAGTGTCTGTTGTTTGCCATGCCAGGCATGGTAGAAGGTAATGAGAATGCAGGGATGTTTGCATGGAGTAGTGTCAATGTGTGTTTTTCAAAGTTTGACTTAAATATGGACAACTGTCCAGAAAATATCATAGTATACATAATGTTAGGTATACCATACTTCCCAAGCTATTAAAACTATAAACCCATCTATGGTTAAGAAGAAAAGCATGAGGCCCAAAATGTAGTCACATCACTAAGCTCTACCTCAGCACACTAAGATGTAACTAAACCCACAGTTTGGGCTCTCCCAGAAATGGACCATTAAACCAGTCTATCAGAAACTGCCTGATCAGCTCTTGTTAGGTAATCTGCCTGATAGACTTCTGTCATCCCCTACGGGAAAGCAATTTTGCAATAACCAACCTACATTTGCCTTATATGGCATCCTTGTTCCTGCTGTGTCCTGCCAATAAAAGGCTTTCATTTTGTGTAGCAACTGCCAGCTCCCTTCTATCTGTTTGATTGGATGCTCCTGATATGGATTGATTTTTGCTCAGATGCACTCTGAAAAATTTTAATATGCCTCAGTTTATCTTTTAACACTGTAAAATGAATGTATATGAAAGCCAAAACAGGCTCCACTGTATTTAGAACAATATTGATTTTTCACTGGAGACACATGAATTATATAAGCAGCATGGGAGTCAGAAGTTAACTTAGTGAAGAGAAGGCAGCAGGGTTGCTGTATTTTTGCAAGCCATTCATAACCATAAGAAAATATCTGGTTGGAACCAGTATAAAAATGCTTGAATTGGACATTGATTTTCTTCCTCCAACAATCTGAGGCCATTATTTTCAACACCATTTGCCAAAGGGAGGCTCCGGTTTCTTTTGCTAAAGTGAGTCAAACTTAGGATTGGAATCCAGGAATTCTGACAATGATTGCTACTGTTTCTGACTGTTTTATAGCATCCTAGCACACAGCACAGCACCTCCACATGTTTATGCCCAATAAATATTTTGTTGATGGAGTTTATTTGGAAAACCCCTGTTTTACTCCTGTTCATCTTAGAAGCTGAACATTTTCAAATACAAGTGGGGTATAAATACTCTATTTGCCATGAAAATAAAACAAAACAAAAAAGTGCCCCTCTTTCTAGACACTTATAATAGAAAGGAAGTGCAAATAGAACTGAAAGGAAAATGGAATTTCAGGTCTTTGATTTTTCACATATTCTATCTGCTGGGGATCCTGGCAAGAAGCAAAGTCATACTAGAGTGGTGGTAACTGTTAAGAGTTTACTGAAGACATTATTCATATAGTGGGCAGAGTTAAGAAAAACCAACAAGACCCACTGGGACTGACCATGTGGAGAAGAGAAAGAAGGGGATGATAATATCACCCTGGATCTGAAGGATTCAGGAAGATAGATTACCATGAAGGATGGCCACTTAATAGACTATGGTTTTCTGGAAAGAAATACAGCCAACCCTACCAAAAAGAACCAGTGGGGTGTAGGTACTATCTACAGTCTTCCATTTCCTTAACAATCTGCTGCTCTCTTCCATCAACAGAACTGAACATAGAGGCAGAGAACAGGAAGTTCATCGGTGCCATCTAAAGAGATGAAACTTCTAGATTGGGTCTGAAAAGGGAACAGAAAATGTTCAGAGTAGTGAACTTTTGACTTTAAGCATCAATTCATTTTTGTTTTTGTTTCACCAGATGGGGGTACCCAAAGCCTCATCCATTATTGTATTATCATAAAACTGTTGTCAAGTCCTGTTTTGGTTTCACCATTAGTGTCTTTTAAATGATTAAATGGTAAAATAAGAGGGAAAATTTTTGACCTAAAATATATAACTCATACTGTACCTACTTCTGTATACGTCCCTAGTACTTATTTCATAATCAGACTTCCTTTATCAAGTACCTGTTCAATGTCTTCCCCGAAATCCTTGACAGTGTCTCTGAGTGGGTTCTTTAATAGATGTTCAACAGTATTATCTTTATCTGTTGGGTTATTTATACTATCAAAATATACATACACAAGAATAGTATCAATTTGGGATTTCGGAATAACAGATTTTTTTCCCCTATTAAGTCTGGAGTATGGGATGTCCAAGATTAAGGCTCCAGCAGAATCTGTATTACCTAAGAGTCTGCTTTCTGATTCAGAGCAGGCTTTTTTGTATTGTGGCATCACATGATGGAAGGAACAAGGAATCAGTCCAGAATCTCTTTAATAAGGACATTACTCCATTCATTAGGACTATTTCTTGGGTAACCTACAATCCATTGCACATTGTGCAACTTTCCCCAGTGGCAAACACTTCTGAAACACCTGCAGGGTGTCTGAGTTATTAATTTTGAAACTATATGGGAGATAATGTCATATTCCATAGATCAAGAGTTCAGTCTCCCAAGACCATTATTCACCTGACCAAACAGCTATGGACTGAGTTTCCCAAGAACCCATCCTCAACCTTCAACATTCTGTCAAGTCCAGATTATTATCTGTGCTTCCGATCAACTGGCTATAAATCAAAGAATGTTCACAGGACATTCTTCTAGATTTGATTAATTTGTTAGAATGGCAAACACAACTCAGAAAGCACATGTACTCTACAGATGACCAATTCATTCCTAAGAATATTGAAGGATAATAATCAACAGTCAGATGGAAAAGATTCACAATGTGAAACACAGGGGAAAATGAGGCATTTCTATGCCCTCTTCAGGTATGTCATTCTTCCCAAGTCTCTATAGGTTCACCAACCAGAAAATTCCCTGAAGCCCCTACTTCTTGGGCTTTTATGGAGGTTTGATTACATCAGCATCATTAATTAAATCTTGGCAGTTGAACTCAAGCTCCAGTTACTCTCTCCTCTCCAGAGGTTAGGGAGTGGGGAACACAATTACCAACCTTCTATTCATATTGATTTCCCTAGCACCAACCCCCATTCTCAGGTGCTTACAAAAAGTCACCTTATTGTCATAGCAAAAAACATCTTTGCCCCTTTCAGTACTTAAGAAATTCCAAGTATTGGGGGGTGGGGGGGGTGATGAGGTAGGAATTATGGATGAAGACTAAGTATATTTGAGGAATACATCTAATCAACTGAATGACCAAAACATATATTTCTTATAAATTATTATGACCTTCCTGACCTATTACCTCCTAAAGGCCTCACCTTCAAATGACATCACAATGGAAACACAGTTTCATTCTAAGAATATTGGAGGGGGATAGGAGGGACACACATATAAAGACCATAGCAACTGAAGCTGAAATTGTACAAAGGTGGGGAGGTAAATAGTCACAGTTGGTGGATTCTCACCCATGTGCACAACTGATTGCAGAACACAACTCAGGTGCCAGGTTCACCAACAACAGGGCTTTATTTTACAATGGAGAATGAGAGATATAGAGTGAAAGAGGGTAGAGGTAGGACCAGTGGCAGTAACAGTAGTCAGGCAGTGGTCTGAAGTGCAGATCAGATGCAAAGATTTTATCTCAAAGTTCTGTGAGGGTCTTAAAGATCTCTACAGAGGTCTGTGGACAATCCACAGAGGTCTTTTCAGAGGAGGCACAGCAGCAGTCAGCAATAGTAATCTAAAGACAGCTGGGAAGCACTGGAGATCAGACTGCAGCGCACCAGCGGAGGTGCCAAATGTATGAGAGGCAGGGCCCAGTATTATAGCTCTTGGAGATGCTAGGTGAGACCACAGCAAACAGCTCTTTTAAAGACACTTGTCAGAAGGTCAATGGGTTATTAAACAGGCAGAGTTGAAGTTCAGGTCTGCTAGGAATGGTGCTAGAGAGCAGCTACCAGTGTTATATTTCTATTAAACTCTTCCCATTAGATAGTTGAGATGCATCTGCCTAACTGACTGACTGGAAGCTGGCTAGAACCTGACAGATACACTCTGTGGTCTCTGTCTTTCACACTTGACTAGTCCGTTTTACTTGATTGACATCTATGGAAACTCCAAGCAGATGCCCACTTGCAATCCCAGCTATTTGATCAATGTGGGTCAAAGTGCACCAGTGTGTCCAACCTGACATACACCAAGATTAGCTTTGACACTGAACACCAGGGGTAGTATAGTTGGTGTGTGTGTTTGTGTGTGTGTGTCCATCCCGGTTGTTTGATTGATGCTGATCAAGTGCTCATTAAGTTGATACATTTTCAATCCCATGCTGGTTTCATGGGTTCCTCACAGAGTGTTGTCTCCAAGTTGTTTTCCTAGTTGTGATCCTCTCATAGACTCTCATACTCTGCTCTCTGTGGACTTAAAGGTATATGAGGAGATCAGTAATTTCTTTGAATATGAACTTTTTGCTCCACTTCTTTTGCCCTCATGGTCAGTGATGCTGTATATGAATAATCTATCCTACTAATCTACAGATGATGATGTCTTCAGAATAGCTGTGAAGAGGGAGAGCACGTTGGCACCTGGAGAGGAAGGGTCTATACCTATGACAAATAACTGTCCTCTTCAAGATGAAAAAGGTGAAGCCAATCTAGGCCTTAGGTTTAACTTTTGATTTGCCTTTTTTTTAATTCATTTATGTTTTTTAACTTTAAAATTGGTATGTAATATTTTACTTGAATTTATATATCTTTAAGTAATTAAATTTATTTTCCTGTTTTTATTTTGTACAGCATTTGATTTCTCCCCGAAGGTGTAGTCCCTGTAGTTCTCCCAGCACCATGGCACACATGAACCATCCTCATAGTCCTTTGTGTTCTCTCCCAAGTTTTGACTCTTCTCTCTTCCCCTCCACTGCTGTTTGTTTCAGATTCATGGTCAGCTTGCACGTTTTATCTATTTTTCTGACCTTTTGTTCAGTGTCACTATATTCCACATATAAATGCAACTATTTCATATTTGACTTTTTCTTTCTGACTTACTTCACTAAGCATGATTCTTTTCAGCTCCATGTTGTTGCAAATGGCATGAGTTAATTTTTTTAATCACTGAGTAATATTCCATTGTGTATATATAACCCATCTCTTGATCCATTGTGGTTTGGGAGCATTTAGGTTGATCCCGTATGATGGCTATGGTAAATAGTTCTGCAATAAACATAGGAATACAGGTTCCTATCAAATTAGTGTATTTGTGTCCTTTGCATAGATCCCTAGGAGAGGAATCACTGGATTACAAGGTAGATCCATTTTTCTTTTTTCTTTTTTTTTTTTTTTGAGGACTGTCATCACAGTCCTTCATTTCATTACTCACTGAGTACAGTGTTTTGCTTTTCCTCTGTAATACTGGTTTTTGTCTTTCTTTCCTTTAGTATTTTTTTCCATACTTCCTCATTGTTGGAATTTTTTTAAATAACTTTTTTCATATATATATATATATATATATATATATATATATGTTTTACCTTGTTATATCCCTCAGGGTTCTCCCATCACTATATTACCCATGAACCATCATCTTGATCTTTTGTGCTCATCCCTTCCCTGATTTCCCTTTCCTTCCCTCGCCTTCATTAGCTTTTTGCTTTTGTTCTGTTCTCACTGTGTTAGTTTTTCTTGACCTTTTTTTAAATCTATATCCCAGCTATAAGTTAGACCTTCTAGTTTTTATCTTTTTTCTTTCTGGATTATTTTCACTAATATGATTCCTACCAGGTCCAAGTATATTCTCAAAAATGCATCATATTTATCTTTTTTGATCAATGAATAATATATTCCTTTGTGTAAATATATCATGACTTTTTCATCTATTCATCAATTTTGGGACATTTGGGTTGTATCCAGTCATGGCTATTGTAAATAGTGCTGCTATAAACATCAAGTACAGGCATCCTTTTTAATTAGTGTTTTGGTGACTTTTGGGTAGATTCCCAGAAGTGGAATTGCTGGATCAAATGATAGTCCATTTTCAATAGATTGAGAGTTCTCTATACAGCTTTCTATAGTGGTTGGACCAGTTCGCATCCCCACTAGCAGTGTAAAAGTGTTCCTTGTTCTCCACATTCATGCCAGCACTTGTTGTTGTCCCTCTTTTTGATATGGGCCATTCTTGTAGGTTTAAGGTGATATCTCATTGTGGTTTTGATTTACATTTCTCTAATTATAAGTGATGTTGAGCATCTTTTCATATAGCTGCTGGCCTTTTGTATTTCTTCTTTAAAGAAGTATCTTTTAAGCTCTTTCCCCCATTGTTTGACTGGGTTTTTGTTTCGCATTTGTTGGTTATGTGAGTCCTTTGTGGAACTTAGATATTAGACAATTGTCAGTTGATTGTAGTGAAAAAAAATTCCCATTTGGTTGTGTATCTTTTTGTTTTGATTATTGTCTCTTTGCTGTACAGAAGTTTTTTAGTTTGATTTAGTGGCATGTATGTTTTCATTCATTTTGTTTGCATGTATAGATGTGCCCTGAGAGATATTTTTGTGGTATAGGTCATGGAGTGCTTTTCCTGTTTTCTTCTATATATTTTAGGGTTTTGTGTCTTACATTTAGGTCTTTTATTCATTTTGAGTTGATTTTTGTGTAAAATATAAGGGAGTAGTCTACATTCTTTCATTTGCATGTAATGGCTCAGTTTTCTCAGCACCATTTATTGAAGAGGCTATCCTTGTTCCAAAGTATGCTTATTGCCCCTTTGTCAAAAATTAGTTGACTATACATGTGTGGATTTATTTCTGGGATTTCAATTATGTTCTTTGATCTGGGTGTCTGTTTTTGATCCAGTACCATGTTGTTTTAATTATTATGGCTTTGTAATATAATTTGAAGTCTGGGAGTGCAATATCTCTGTTTTCTATCATTTTGTTCAAGAGGGCTAAGGCTAATCTATGTCTCATACTTCATATGAATTTCAGTAATTTTGTTCTATTTCTTTAAAGAATTTCATTGATTTTTTTTAATTGGAATTGCATTGGCTCTGTAGATTGCTTTTAATAGGATGGCCATTTTGATAATGTTAATTCTTCCAATCCATGAGCAAAGGATGTTTTTATGTTTTTGTAAGGTTTTTCCTAAAATGTCACTAAACTATTCCTTCAAAAGTACATACTTTACACAAAAATAAATATGCAAACATTACTTCCATTAACTCAATAAAATAAGTCAAATGGAAAGGAAAGATATTGTAATGATGTAAACTGCACTTTTTTTCTTCATTTTTTCCCCAGTAAAGCTCATATGGACCCTGAAATATCTAATT
Organism: Uropsilus gracilis; assembly: GCA_004024945.1. Taxonomy (NCBI): domain Eukaryota; kingdom Metazoa; phylum Chordata; class Mammalia; order Eulipotyphla; family Talpidae; genus Uropsilus; species Uropsilus gracilis. The sequence continues at coordinate 3,022 of PVHY01007772.1, read as the reverse complement.
ATACAATCAGAGAGTTCAGAGAATCTTGGTATTTTAACTTATGGTCAAAATTCTCTTCAAAGACAGTTAAGTCTTTGGTAGTTTCCAGAAAGGATACAACTATCACCTTAGGGAATATATCAAATACTCTTTCAAACAAGAAGGATGTCATTTAGTCTGCTGAATTATTAAATTATTTCTGGTAACACATGCTTAACAGAGTTATAGAATCTTCCCACACTATCTAATGCTCTTCAACAGAAACTTAAGATAGTAGGATAAATTGATTTACCATGTACACAAATGGTGTGCTTGATGTAGCTAACTGCTAATTAAGGCAAATTAAAAGTTTTTATTTTTTTATTACTCCAAATCTCATCGTGCTATTTTTAGTCATTTTTAAAAAGTTAGTATTATCAACAGTTAAACAATTCTAAAGGATTTTCTCGTTAAAATTATGTTTTTATTATGGAATATTTTAAAAGGAGTAATGGAAGGAATCGTCATTCAAAAGCAATGAGTGCAAATGAAGTCAAATAGTATTTTATAGTATGTAAGGAGCAATTTAACAAATAGTATGAAGAAAATAATTTTTATTCATTTGCTCTAATATGGATTAATTGTGTTCTTAAATATTTTTTGTCAGAGTCTTAACTCCTAGCACTTCAAAATATGATTTTATTTGTAAGTAGAGTTGTTGTAGAATTAGATAGATGAGAACATAATGGAGAAGTGCAAGTCTCTAGTCCAATAAGTCTATTGTCTTATATAAAAGAGATATTTGAATATACTTACACAAAAAAATATATTTGAAGTTTCACATTATACTATCATAAACAGAGAGATCTGGAACACGTTTTCCTCTTGTCTTAAAGGGAATATGGTCTTCCTCACATTTTGATCTAGGACTTGTAGATTAAAGAACTTTCTATTGTTTGAGCCACCCAGTTGGTAGGACTTTGTTATAAAATTCTAGAAAATAATACAAGTACTAAAAGAGGTTAACACTGGCATATGTCATTATTTTGTGGCAGATGCTCTAGTGTATCACTATTACTACTCATGAAAAACTCATTTAGAGATGGTGTGAAAAAAAAAGTATACTAACAATCATCCTAAGGAGATTTATAGGAAGGGTATTGTCACATCTTATCAGGATTCTGGCCAAAATGAGACCCCAAGGAATGATTTTCACAGAAAACAGTATTATGAAGGGGTCAGTAGAAGGAGAAAGTTGGTGAGCAAAATGTCACATTAAACTTCAAATCAGTAACAACACTGAACTAGATGTAAGGCATTGCCTTAATAAATAATATACATGTCTTATATGGATATGAGAGTTAAATATTCAGGTAGATGAATTTTAAGAATACCTCTGCAAGTCCTATCAGACTTCCCAGGAAACTATTTCTTTCCACATCTTGACCATTAGGAGACCCAATCCTGAGCATTTATAATCCAAATGATAATCATGTCCAGATAACATACACTCACAGATATCCAGTAAGCTTATATACTAACACAGAAAGCTACAGCTTTTATTTTTATATTTATGTGACCAAACACAAAAGTTAAAGCACACATCTTTGAGAGTAAGAATTGTTTTGGTATAAGGTTTGTTAGCACATTGACTTCTGGAATATTGTTTTGTACAACTGAGAATATTTGTGTTTAATTCTCAAAAAACGTAAGTCCATTCACTTTAGAAATAGTGTAAATTGTATCCAGCTGTTAATGTTAATTATCAGAGATTCATGTATAAAAGGGACACATTGCTTTTGGTGAATTACCCTGGCATTGTGCTTTTACCCTCCACTGAGTACATTATAATTAGGAACTCTGGAAACTGGCTATTATTTCTGGGAGGAAAGAGGTGATAAATTCAGAGAGGCCAGACACCTTACTCCACCCTGTTTCTCCAAGGACATGAGCCAAAGCAGGTAAAGAGGAGAGAGTCCCTCTAAAGATTATTGATTATTCTAGTTAGTTAAAGTATATTGTTGCAAATACTCCTCACTATAATACCACAGATTAAACTTTCCAAGGGCCCATTATGAAGAATTTCCTATGAGTTTTGCTATCAAGAATGACTCTTGCTTATTATCTATTACATATTATGGCATAAAATAGCTCTAAGCCTTGTCCTTGGTTTCATTTTAAATTATTTTACATTCTTTTCTCATAATTTGTCAATGCTTTTGATGTGTTATTTATATTGTGTAAGGAATCTGAATTTCTGTTTGTATTTTTTTAATAAAGTGGAATAGCAGTCTGAATTCTCAACATATTAAATTCATATTATCAGAGTAATTCTAACAAGAAGTATTAGGAATAAAAAAAATGAAGAAAATGACAAGATACAATAAATACCTTGGATAAAACTATTTTTCTCATCTTTCTACCCAAACTCTCAAGCATCTGGACTAATATATCTCTAATGAGTGTACAACAGTAATTTAAAGGAGTCATAATCTTTATTGAAAGTCAATTTCTTTTCATTCATCTCAACAAATGTTTACTGAGTTCTTACTTCGAAGAACACAAAAGGATACTAGTTAAACAAAGATACAGAAGCTTCACTCTCGTAAGTGACTTTTCTAACAGAGACCCCAGGAAAACTATTAAATTAAATAATAATTTAATTTTAAAAATTTTTTAAAAAACTGTCAATTTAAAAAATATTAAAATAATAGCTAGATAAGGTAAAAAAAAGTCTTAATAATTATCATAGTTTAGCAGCTAATATAATATCTGTTATGGAAAGCATTTAAGTCAAGAGTTTTTAGAGTAAATAAGAGACCTATTTAAGGCAAAATTAGAAAAAATAAACTGGGTAAAATTTGAACTTCTTGCTCCATCACATTTTTGCTATAGTACTTATCTACAAATGACTGGATGAAAAAAAAAAAGTGGTATATATAAACAATGGAATAGTACTCATCAGTTAAAAATAACAAATTGGACGATTTTATGACAACATGGATGGACTTAGAAGAAATCATATTAGCAGAAACAAGTCAAAAAGAAAAAGACAGAAACCAAA
>PVHY01007771.1:0-65375 GCA_004024945.1 Uropsilus gracilis | reverse complement strand
CCCCCCCCCCCCCCCAAAGACAAAGAGCAGAGACTAGGAGGAGTCAGAGACCGTTTGGGGAAGAAAGAGAACTTCTAGTGAGAGAGAGAGAGCATTTGGGAGAGAAGAGAAGAGAATGGCAGGCGGGGAAAGAGTACCCCGAGTGACCAGACCAGGCTGGGCAGAAGCCCCCTGGAAGAGTGAGCTGGAGGTGACAAGGAGCCATGGTATCTGGCAGAGTGGCCAGTGTGGAGAGTATGGCATTGCAGCAAGGTGATATGGAAAGCTGGTACCTAGAGATGGCCAGCGATTTGGAAAGCTGACTTGTGCATCAGCAACTGTGGAAATTTGAAGAGCCTTGGAGTAGTCGAGCAGCGTGGAACACTGGGGAGAAAAGAAGAAAAGAGAAGACGCCGGCGAAAAGACTGGACTTTGTGAAAGTGCCTACCCTGGAGGTTCAGAGGGGCAAAGGAACCATCATGGGACTGTGCCTTTGGGACCTTTGTGTCTGAGAATGGTGATTGGAGTAAGATAACTGCCACGTGTGGCTTTAAGGATGTTTCCTTTTCCCGGTTGAGCTCCCTTGTTAATAAATCCTGTTGTTACACTGCAATTCGAGTGGCAACTGCTAGGCACGGGTGAAACCGACCCTTGGGGCTTAGTGGGTTGGAGGACTTTTTGCTCCTGACCCCTCCTGTTTTGACCCGATTTCACAAATGTTAGCTTCATATATAGTTCATAGACCACAATCATACTGATATCTTGTACTTCTCATAATTGTCAGAGTATGGATCTAACTTATATGAGGAAACTAAGCAACTAATACGTACACATGAGGTTTCTTAGCAACTAAGAAACCATGACTACTAGACTACACTCTTTCAGTTCAGTATGTCTCCCAAAGAGGAGACATTGCATGTCTCTAGTACACAAACCTACAACTTTTGAGCAATATTAAGAGCTCTAAGAGTACTTGAATTCTGTTTTACAATATGAAAGAGAAAGGAAAAGGAAGGTAATTAAAAATTAGTTTTATTAAACAATGTGTTGAGTCATATTAAACCACGTTCAGCAGTTCCAACCCATGTGAATGTCGTATTCTTTCACTACTTAATGTAGATAGTCCCATGGTGAAAAGTAGTAAATGGCCATTCCTTTAAAATATCTTGATTGCACCACTTGAAATATTTCATAAAGATGAAATTTATTTGAGCTTGTATAGGGTAAATGTTGGAAACATTTTAATGTGATATGAAAAAAGCACAATTAAGTTTTTTTCTTTATGACTTTTAATTATATCTGTATGCTAAGTTGATAGAAAACACTGTAAACATTCATTTCAAATGAATAAAAATATGAAATCAAAATATGGTGGAAATTGAAAGTAGTGAAAAAAGATGAAATGTTTATTTGAAGAAAGCAAAAAGCTGTCATATACATCACTTTCCATAAAAGGTTTTAGTTACCAGGAGTTACATGGCATTCATTAGTATTATTTTGTAGGAAATATGAAATTTTAACATGTGTAAGAAAATAATGAAACAAAGGAAACATAAAAATGATGCTTTGCTTTCTTTAAGACTAATAGAGTAATTGGTGATGATGTGCAATCAATCATTTGTAGGACTGAAATAACAGATTTCAACTTAAGTATGTGAATTACTACCAATTCTAATTTTCAAATATGGCAGAAGTAAATCATAAACTTTGGGAGTTGGTTAACAGATTGGGGGACTTCAAGAATGTCTATAAAAAATTCTAAAACATGTTTTTCAAATTCACTTTAGTTTCCAAAACTGAACGCTATCTGGTTATCATAAAAGAGAAAGGAATTCCTTAGTACAAACAGATAAAACTTTAAGCTAATATCCCCTAGTTAGGAATACAATCCTAAAATTAGATTACTGAGAGTATGTTTAGGCCTAGTTCTGATAGAGGATGTGAATTTAGTCACAAACAGAAGTATTATTCTATTGCTATTTCATATTATTGTCAGTTCTAAAGAGACATTTTAAATAGAACAGAAAGATGTATGGTATTTGTGTAAATTTTATAAATAATGTTCCAATCTCTGTAATATTTTAATGGAGAAGTGATTATTAAATTATAGATGGTTTATGAAAACAACAATGTAAATCAATATTAACTCAATAAAAATATTTTTTAAGTAACTGGTTTTAGGCTACATTGATTGCTAATGAGCTGGAAAGGTTTTCTTTCATCCAATTTCTGTTGCACTATTTTTCATGGAAAAATAATACGGTCTATTTAATTATACTAGGTAGCGAGTTAATTATCAGAGATTTTATAGGTATATATTTAGAGTGAGAACACTGGGTGAGGCACTTAAGATTCTTGTGTTTTAGAATCCATTATCAGTAGCAAATGATATTTAGTTAATTCCTTACAAAATAAGCATAATCCAACTGTAGGGTGTGTTAAAAATAGCACATAGACAAGATTCTCTATCTAATGAAATTCTTAGGCAGTGAGAGAGCATAATAATATTCAAGTTGCTTCAACTTTTACAATGTGACAAGAAAGTAGTAAAATTCAAAAAATATATAAAAATAGAAATACTCAAATAGAAAGGAGACTGAAGGAAAATTAGAAAGATGTCATCTTGAATTTATTAAGTGCCTGAACCCAAGTTCTGAACATATAAATGAAAGTTTCAATCGCCTAATAAGGTGTCTTTTTAAATTAAACACCCTATCCTTATAAGGTAAAACAGTACAAAAGTCATCAGACTATACCAACACTAGGCATTGAATTTATTTTTTCCAGTGTTTAAATTTTAGTTTAGCAATTTCTCATTCCAAGAATTATCATCTTGACATAGAACTTCCACACATATATGAGATGGAAGATTAATCGCTGTAATTTTTTGAGTTGTATGACAACAGTGACAGAATTATAGTCTTCTATAAACTGTTATTTCTTTATTGAAACACAAATATGAAAGTGAAAATCAAAATTTAATATTTTAATTAGAGAAAGGGTTTTCCTTTTGCATGTTCCTCAGTTATATCTGGTTTGGGGTTGGGATAGAGGAAACTGTAAGGCTAAAAAATATATTGCATATGTAATGCAATGCAATGCATATGTAATGTAATAAAATATGTAAAGATGGAATATAAAGTAAATGGTTAAGTAGTCATCTGAGGGAACTTAAATAATTTTTTCCTAGATTATAGTCACAAAGACCTGTGGATGAATTAATTCTACACACTCCTAAATGCTAAATACCAGAACAACTTGTTTTGGTTTGCATATCTCACTATCTCACTATTATCATTACAACTACAGTTTCATCTATTATATGAGTGAAATACAGTTGGAATTACAAGTATTAATCTCTATATAAGATTTCATGTTATCATAATAATTAGTGTGACAGTCTTTAAGTCACTACTAATATTTTGTTAATACAGTGGTAAGTGGTACAAGACACCTCATGATAATCTGGGCCTAAATTATCAACTTTTTATATCTTCATAAGAAAGAATTGAAAGAACAACATTATGTTATAACTTGACAAGTATTTCACAGCAAGGAGGTATGATTTGTCTGGGAAATACCATTGATCAATAAAAATCTTATGAATTGTATTTAAAATAGGGGAAAAACATAAGAAAACTTCCTGGGGAAGAAAGTCAGAGTGAGGTCATCTAATGAACTTTAATTTTAAAAAATGCTGTAGTTTTAGACAAAGATACTAGGATCAGCACTGTGTGCTAGAGCCTTTCTCTACTTTATAATTGTAACAGGAGCCCTCCATTTTCTATGGTGCAATAAGATATGCCCAATGGCCCCAGTGGAGGGCAGGTTATGATGTGCCAGTGTCTAGCTATTAAAATCTGCATGGTTTTGAAGACAGGTCAGGTCAATAATGTTTGAAACTTGGGTTCCCTGAAAGGGATATAAACCAGGGAAGCAGATAAATTGGTGCACTCAGACCTTGGAGACTCACTGAGACACTCCCTGAACGGAAGCCCTTTACTTCAGATCTTCAAAACCTTAGGTTCCTATCTCCAATTCTGTGACTAAATGCTTTCAATTGCTGGTTGCTGGTGCCTGACCTCCTGCACCACTGACTGACTCCTTGACCACTGCTCCTGCCTCCAGGTCTGCTACCACACCATTTACTGAAAGGTGCAGCTGGCCTGTGATCAGTGTCTGTGAAAGAGTTGTATGTTGCTGCCTGATCAACTCCACCATCTCTGATAGATCTGTACCTTGTTGCGGGATCCTCTAGGCCCACTTCAAAGAGCTGTCCAATACTGCTTATTTCTCCACATTACCACCTGCTGACTGGCACTGTGTGCTGCTGACCTATGCCTAGCTGCCTCAAAAGCTGTCCAACCATCTCTAAGAACAATCGGCTTCTTCTGCTCCTCGACACCATCACCTGACCACTACTCCTGCCTCCGTCAAGACTTGCACCACCTCCTGCTGTTGTTGCCTCTGGTGCTGCCCACCCAACCTCTGGACAGATCTTGCTGGCTGCTGCTATGCCACCTGAGCAGTGCCATCTGTGATTATCTCCAGCTTTCACAAAAGTTGGGTCTGGTCCACCACTTATCGGTGTGTCACCAGTTCTCAGTTCTCATCAAGTGGACAATATCATCCTGCATGAGCAGCTTTTGTTTTGGACTACTGAATACTGGGGACACTATCTAGGCTAAGAAATATGCCATCTTGTGGCCTTAGAAATTTCCCTTTTTCTTTATTTCTCCTGATTTCCTCCTTAAAAATAAACACTGTTGGACTCTGAGTGACTTTTGTCTTGCATTTCTAAGCACATGGATGAGGACCCACCTGATATTTTCCTAGGTTTGCAGTTTCATGATGGCAAATACAAAGTTTCTGGGTGGCAAGAAGCTCCTACTCTCAAAAGAAACATTGAAAAAGAAAGAAGACCCACTTCCCACAATTCCTGTAATATCTAATGTGCTATATATTTCCACTTTATAATAGAACTTTTCACTGTATAAGGGAAACTTAGAATACTTGTTTGTATCTTCTACACAATATAAGATATCAAAAGAGAGGGGGATTAATGATTGATAAAGTTAGGAGAGTAAGTAGTTCTTGAAAACCCTAGAAAAATATATGTAGCAGATTCTGCAGGGAATTAGTAGAGAAATGTATAGGGAAATTCTATCTGCTCTCTTTTCAGTTTCTCTTGTCATGAACAGGAAAATATCATGTGATTCATCTTTTCCAGTTCCCTTACTTGAACCTACTATCACTTTCATTGCTAGTCTACTAAATTCTATAATGACAATCTCAGCTTATGGGTAATTTTTTTTCAATAAATCTTGACACACCTTAAGCTCTTTGGAGGAATGTGATTCTAGGTTACTAAGTCAGCAGCAAGCAGAGAATTTGATAAGACAGCTTTGAGGGTCAAGGAAGGCTAGAAACTCTTTCAAATTGATTTTGAAAGAATGGATAACTATATATACATATACTCATGTAATTCGTATTAAAATATGTTATAAGTTCTGCATTATATATACAGAAATAGTTATAAAGTTAAATACTAAATAGTTTTTACTAAACTTTTTATTTAAATAAGTTAAATAGCTTTTATTAACTAAGTTTTATGAAATAAATTAGTTATAAAATGTAATAGCATATAACACACAGCTACTGAAACGGTGTGTCCTGCTTTTAGAGTCAAGTGACACCAATCAGTTTACATTGAATTCTTCAGTGGCACCTTCACCAAAATGAGATCATGCCTGTTATATTTTAGATTTGTCAGTCTTGCTCTCTGAATAAACTCCCACAATTTTCTTAGAAATTGTTCACAAGGAAAAAACATATTTAGGACGTTTGTTTTACAGCAAATTTTGGCTTACTATTGACACTACTTCTGGAGCATTAGTAGTGAAAGGACAAATTATTTAATATCCATCATATCTGTAGGAAAATATCAGAGCAAAAATATATTCCACAGTTGAATTATTTTGTATGATTGTCAAATATGTAGGCAAAGAAAAGCAATTTTTTTCCCACAGAGATTGACACCAGTCATGCAAAAGTAGTTTCTAGTTTTGCTTAATTTTTCTCAAACAAAAATGCAGAGGCAGAAACAGGGCAATGTATCACTGTGTCTTATACGTTATGTTGTATTTCCCCTGAACCTTTTTATTTTATTTGATTTTATTACCTGAAAGCCAGTTGTTGTCTATTGTCTGTTTTCTAAGACTAAGGGGCTGTTCATATTGAGGGCTTTTTTCTATCATTATCAAGAAGATCATGTCAATTTTCAAAAAAATTTAGAAAACATGCACTCTGAATTGTACCAATAAACCCTAAAAATGAAATATAGGCATACAAAGTTAACTAAAGTATAAACATGCAAAGGAGATGTCTCCCTGCGACCATAAAAATATGTTATTTTCTGTTCAGCAGTCCATGTTACTGCTGTTCATGTTAATTAATTAAAGGAGCTGTTGTTATAATGTACAGACAGGGAATCTGAGGAACTGAGAGGGCTTTTAGGTCTCCAAGTGACGCTAAGTCAATCTGGGTGCAGGCAATCAAATGTAATGAAATCACTTGTCAGTGCTAAGCTTGCAAAAACTGTGAAGTTTGACTAGGGAGTAAAAGGATTATAATTAGATTTTCAATAGGATAATAACTAAATGGCAAAACACAGTAAAGAGAAGATATTACTTTGTTAGCTAATGGTACTGCTGCTCAGTTTTAGTTTTTATCAGTGCACATGTAGTTGTCCTAATTTAATTTGCTTTTATCAGCAAAAATGCACACACAAATAGTATCTGAAAGTCATTTGCAAAAGCCATTGATCTGAAGGTGCGCTTAATGACACCCTGTATGTTTATTTTATGTTAAATGGAGAATGGTTGATAAGATAGTTGATGCTCTGTCTTACAAGTCCCCAGCTGAATTATGGGAATATGGGAGGTTATGAATTCTGTATGCTCCACCAAATCCTTTAGCAATTGTGAACAACCATGACAGTGAGTGTATATGTGTTGTTTGACAACCTGAAAATATTTAGGAGTTGTTATCATAGACTGATAAAATATAAGAGACACAGAAATGCTGTTATTACAGGGTGGTTTTATATATTATACTCTGTCAACAGTCAACATACAAAAGACACGCTATAACTAAGCTAAAAAAATTAGGATACATGTAAGAATACTAGTGCATTGGAGAGTTTGTCTTCCTGAAATTTGTGTGCAAACTATCATAAAGCGGTATATGACTTTATTACTTCTAACAGTGTCCAAGCAACATTCTAAGTCTCTTTGAATTCTCTTAAAGGGATGCCAAACTGGAACTAGTCAAAATGCAAAGGGAGACCACTAGTTGAATGGCAGATTTCTATCCTGCAGCATTATTTACAATCGCAAAAGAAAGAACTTCACTAATGCTGGAATTTTTTTGCTGTGTGATTGAGATGAGTTTTGGAAATGACATTTTATTGGTATGTATGAAACTGACCTTTATAAATACTAGAAAATAATCTTTCCAAGTAAATAAGAGAGGAAATGGTGGAACTGGAAAAGATGAAAACAGTATCAAAATAAGTTATAAAAGAAAGAATAACATGACATACAAGAGAACAATAATTACAAAAGAAAAATGGTTAAATTTGCATTTTATGTTTGACAAGCATTATACATTTTGTGAAGTTCATAGATACACATAAAAGTAATTTTTCAATTCTGAATATCTTAAATGAAAAACAATTTTATTGGTCTTTCAAATAATTATTTGATTGATTTGGTGAGATATATTTAAGATTAGTTTTGATAATATTTTCACGTACCTATTCTCCTGACTAATAGAATAGAAAGTATTTGCTCAAAAATAATCTATTTTATATGTTAATGTGTGATGTTACTGACATAGCAACATAAGATTTTCACTCTAGTTTTATATATATTTATGATGGGGATTTTATCATTTACATTACTTAAATGTTCTGCTGAGAAAAGAAATTGATGTGTACTTTTCCATTTTTATCACTTTTCAAATATTAATTAACATAATCTAATGGGAAGATATTTGATAAGAAAATATAATCCATGATATTTTACCATAAATTAATAATATTAAACACAAATTCTAAATAATTTGATGTTATTAAAACAATGGCTAATTAACTTGCTTTAAAATAAGCCCTTTTCCAATCTTTTTAAAGATATATCTTATTTTCCCATGTTGAACCAATGAAAGCTGGAAGAACTTATTTAAACTATACACAGTAAAAACAAATACTAAATATGTCATTTAGTGCCATTTAGTATGCAAGAATCATTGTTTGCAGACTTTACTAAAGGTAAAAAAAATTGAACCAATTGCAGAATGAATCTACCTTTGCTTATCACCTAATGACCTCTCATGAATAAGGTAACTTACTTGTTACATAAAAATTAAGTCACTTTAGGACAGTTCAAATGCTTTTATGCTTCTGTATTTCCTGAAGCTGCCACAGAAAATGATTATCCTCAGATGAACCCAAATGGATCTTTTAAACACATTAGGTTCTGTTCCCTTGATGTAGTCCCAGTCACCACACAGTTGGAAAGGTATTCAGGTATTGATTACTTAAGCCTCCTCCAGTAACATCTCCATGGTTGCCTTCCTTTGTGATAGTCAGGAAATAATTTTTCTCATGGAGATGTATTTTCTTGTTAAATGAGACTTTTTTCATAATAAAAGTGAAGATAAATGTGAAACATATAAAGTGTTAGAAAAGTGCATTAGAATCACACTGGAAAAACTCCAGAGGTCAAATTCAATTTTTACTTTCAGATAGCATCACACTCTAGTGAGACTTTATATTGATTTATTTCCACTGCTTTTTACTAATAAGTATTGTTAAACTACTTTAAAAATTTAAAATATCTAAGCATTCGTGGGAATCCTGCAAATCATGAATTATCAATTGTGCTCATTTCCATATGTAAGCAGTTTCTAGTTATCTAAAATTAGGATGGGTATATAAAGGTTGGTGAGAAATGTTGTTTATAACACTCTTAAAGTTGTTACAATTATTGTACCTGTGGCTTTTAAAAACAGTAGTGAGATTTTTAAAATATACATCTGTATACTTCTCAGTGGTAAATTATAGTCACATCTATGCATTTTTTTAGAAATGCCCAATGTATAAAAGCTTCCTTAGTTAAAGAGAAGAGATTTGCTCACATTGTGTATGAAAGATTAGTATTATAATCTCAAAAAACACTGCAGACTTCACTCTCAGTCATGAATCAAGCAGACTAAACTCATTTATTTTACTTTATGTGAGAAATATCAACATAGGATGACCATCACTCCCCACCTCTATGTCACATATTAAAATATCTGTAGCTAGAAGTATGCTCAGATACTAAGAAGTTATAGAATCATGTTATTTACTGCACCTTGCATAGCAGTAGTATCATGAGGAGTCCCCTTGTTTTCTCTTTCATTATCTGGAATCCTGGTATCTAAAAGAAGCAGCATTTGAGATTGTTTCAATTCTGATTTTCCAGATTTCATTTAAAAAAATAACTGCTAAGCTAATACTTAAGTGCTATAGATAACACAAGACCTTAGGTGGCTTCTTTTGATTTGTTTGTTTTTTGGTAATCTATTTGTTTTCAATGGTAAAAGGGGAAATTATAAACTGCCACTCAATTCTACAATTGGACATATATTTCTAGGTATATAGCAAGTACATCTTCATTTTATTCTTTAGAGATAAATCTTAAAAATGTGATCTGTCCATAAAAATCCCCTAAGACTATCAGGTAACATGCTTTGATTATGGAATAAGAAAAAAAAAAATACATGTTATTTCATTAAATTTTTTAAATGAAAAAGGAAGAGAGTATAAATGGAATAAATAAATGCATAAATGGAAGTGTCCCACCTATGGCATATTTTCTGTTTCTACAATTTGGCAGTTGAGATTATCTCTATGCCAATCACAATTAAATGCCAAAATACAGGTTATAGTTTATGGCAGTGGATCTAAGGACAAGAGAATACTGAATTGGTTTGAAAAAGTTGAGTAAAAGAAACAAGTGTTGGGTTTGCATTTTCAGTTTTAAATATGAAATGTGATTATCCTAAAGCTATTCATATACATGAAGCATAGCTTAATATGGGAATTTTTGTTTATACACATTTTCTAGGACACCCTTGGGTAATGTGATAACAGATGCCAGTGTATCACTCAAATTAATGTGCAAAGAAAATGATTTCAAAACAAGAAACCCATCATGCTGTATAAACAGCCTCTTTTCCTTTACAGCATTGGAATTGGAGTGAAGCTCACTTATTGCTGGATTTCGAATATGTGAACATAAAAGTGAAACTTTCTGTGAGTTACCCGTTCAGGGTCCAAATAATAAAGAGTATTTAGAACATTTTTCCCATTGCTGGTCAGAAATGTTATTTCTAAGGTATTTGTGACTGATGGTTCCCACAGTCTAAGATGGACCATTATGTGGGATATTAGTGTATTATATTTTACCCACTCGCCTCTGTATTTAAGTGAGACATAGTAGTCATGAGCTAATAATCTAGCATTTTATTTTTAATGAGTGTGATCACAATGATCCAATACAATCACTGTAAAAAGAGAATTAAATATTTGGAAAAGAAAGAATGTGATTGAATTCTCTATTCACTCTTAGTAAAGGGGTTATAAAACAACCTTTAAATCAATGGTCTAAGCATGTATGAGGTATATGTAAATGCACATAAAATTTCTAGTCTCATAATTTTATATACACCTAACAGTTAAATACATGATAAATACATTCTTTCAATGTACTATTAAAGAAAAACTTAAATATTTTATGATATGCAGTATGTTGTGGAGTTTCATAATTAAAAATGGATTCAAAAAACTTTGGAAGCTGAGAGATCCCATGACAAAAGTACCTTTTCCCAAGGAATTCTCAAGGATTTAGCTAGAAAATTCTTTGACAACCAGGTGTTCTTTAACCCTCAACTCTGATGCAATTTACACTAAAGGATCTAGTAACCTATACCTCATTAAAATGAAGTTCATCAGACACCAGCATTTTTTCATGTAAATTGACCTAAATTACATTTCAGGTACACTCTTACTGCAAAAGTCAGCAGAATTTCCTTTTATTCTTAGGCTATTCTAATATCTTTGAATAGGGATTATTTTGACAAACTTAATGTATGAATCAAAGCACTTGTTATCAAATTAATTTTTAAATTATCCTGGACAAATTTCTTCTTCCTTCCCTTCTTGCCCTTTCTTTCCACTTTATCTTTTTGATTTTTTTTTTTTTTTTTGCTTTATGTACTTTGAATGTGAAAGTACAAATCAGTGATTACCTTTCAGCATCCTTAGGCTACTATCACCAGGACTGGGTTGCTTAAGTGCTAGCTCAACTTGCTCCCTGCGCTTTGATTCAAATTCCAAGGCTTCCTGCAGTTTTCTCTTGGCTTTTTTCTCCTTCTTCAGGCGTTTTTGCATGGTAGCTAAAACGTGAAAAAGTAAATAGTCTGCAAAAGCTTGGTCAATGAAATGCAGTGGCCAGTTTTGATGGATAAATCATAAATATATAGAGTGATATGCATGTATCAGTGGACATATGATTAACTTCTTTTAGTTCCATTTCTCGAGTGCTAAACGATACAACTGGATTTCTTTTTGTTTTCACCTTTCAGTGTGTATATTCTCTAATGTGCAGGCATCTTTATATAGTGGAGTAGAGAATTATTTTCTACTTTGTTAAACTATATGTATTTAATTATAGCATTACATATTTTATTAATCTCTTAAAATATTTTATTAATAAGTTTAATGCTATTCATATTTAATTTAAAAATATCAGAATGTATTTATTAGAATGCAAAACATAGCATGTTCTTTAAAATTTAAAGTACCAAGTATTTCTCTGATATATTACCAAGTGTAAGAGTAAATATCTTTTAAAATATATGTATATATTAGACTTCCTCTATATATAGATGATAGATTGATATAGTCATCTATATAGCTAATACACATATATATGAACAGCTTTCAGCAATGATTATATTGAACAATTTGTTAAAAATATACAGAACAGCATTATCTTTATAAACACAAAAGGTAATAAAGAGCTAAAGAACAACTAGAAACCTTTACAGCCCCAATGTATTATTGCTTCTAAACTCTGATATCTTAAATCTATGATATTCTCTCAAATGGAATTATTGTAATCTAGTTATATATTAGTTCATGGCAAGATTCTAAGCAGACTTACATTCTTTCAAAATCAGTTTTTTTAATTGAGATATTTACATTATGACAATAGAAAAATATTCAATGAACATTAAGCAAAATTATAAATTATGTGAGTTAAATATGTGAAGATTATTTACAAAAAAACACTTTGAACTGAATATGATGTTAAGTTTAGGTCCAACTATCTTTTTTATATAAATGACCTTCAATATCTTTTTATATAAATGGCCTTCAATAGCTTGATAGTTTCTATAGTAAAGTTACGTTTACTTGAGACAGATTCAGAGGACTAAGGTAGTAATAAAATCTTTTTTTAAAAAAATTTATATATAAATTTCACAACATTGTAATCCCAGGGGTTTACCCCCCCCTCCCCTCCATCCCCCCCCTTTCCTTCCTGCTCAAAGTTGTGCACTTCAGTTTGGTGCTTAGCTTGTTTTGACTTTTCCTCAAGACTTGTTTATTTTTTTCACTATATCCCATATATTAGTGAAGCCATTTGATTTCTGTCTTTTTCTTTCTGGCTTGTTTCTGCTAATACGATTTCTTCTAAGTACATCCATTTTGTTATAAAATCATTGGATTTGTCATTCCTAATTGATGAGTAATATTACATTGTGTATATGTACCACATTTTTTTCATCCAGTCATCTGTTTTGGGGCATTTTGGTTGCTTCCATGACCTTGCAATTATAAATTGTGCTGCAGTAAACATCCGAGCACAGGTGTCCCTTTGTACCCACATTGAGGTCTCTTTTGGGTAGATTCCCAAGAGAGCAATTGCTGGGTCAAATGGAAGCTCCATTTTCCAAAATGGAAATCTTGATACAAGAACATGACACTGAGAATAGATGGTTCTGTAATTTTTATTTTATATTATATTAAATATGGTTGAATACAAAAAAATTATTACTTTTGCTTATCATGATTCAAATAAAGTGTTTAAGAAATTATATCAGAAAAAGAAAATATTTATATCAGAAATTTAGATTCAAATAAATCTGATGTCATTAAGATAAAATTTTGTTTCCAGGTTCAAAAATATTGTATATGCTGATTCTATACGAATGTATATTATATGTTGAAATTTATGATTTTATATTTTAAGAGGTATAGATTATATTAAAATTACATAAGTAAATAACTACTGTTTAGTTACAATCTAGCATGTCCTGAGCATGTCTGGGACTGTCTCATTTAAGCTTTATAACACCTCAGTGAGGAAAATACCATTATCTTCATTACATAGATGAGGAAAGTGAGTCACTGGAAAGCCAGGGAATTTATCCAAGTTGACATTGCTAGTAGTTTTCATATTCTGGGGGCCAGTGATCACATAAGCACTTGTTACAAAACCAAAGGATATATTGTTGGTTAAGGACCACGACCAGTACCTCCAAGATCTCTCACAGTTCTATCATTTTATTATTTTAAGTGTTTGATTTGCAAAGAATATTACTGTGCATGTTTATGTATGTTTAATTCAAGTAACACATTTTGCCTAGCAATAATAAGGTAATGAAATGAAATTGTTTGGAAAAAAGATGAATTATTGTTATATATAACTATAAACATATAATTTTATATATGTTCTTTGTATATGTATAAATATATATGTAATGTATGCACACATATATACATATATATTATTTTTACAATTTACTTGGGGAGATGTTTCTTTCTAAATGATATAGTTTTTCTCACTCTTCATTCATATCACTTTCAATAAAGAACTCACCATTTGTCACAGTAATTTGGGTATATTGTGGATGAAATAGTTAGGCAACTACAAAAGATTTTAAATGAGCATCAGTTCAACTATTTTTTTTAACAGATGAGTATACTGACTTTCATAGTGATAAGGTAATAGCTTCTCTATATCAACGACAAGAGAGTAGTTTGCCATAATGATGTTTTTCATTAGATGCAAAATATTAAAAATAGTGTTTAATATATAGTAGAGATAAAGAGTAATCATAGTAGTAGTCATGAAAGAAACATCTGCTGTAATAATGTTATAGTAGTATTTTTAGTATTATATCCAAATAAATGATAGATTTATTAAATGCAAATATCTCAAATTAAATTGGATAGTAGATTCAGTATTATATCTGCTCTCTACTATTTTTAAAAGAAAAAAAGGTGAAATAGCAATTAAAAGATCTGAAGAGAGCTTCCTATGAGAAGTTAGTAAACAAAAATTGGTATGAATAAATTCTAAAAAAATAGAAGCCAATTTTACTGTGTAGTGGATAGTCATAAACCAATTTTCAGAATGTTATATTTAAAATATGGTTATTTGATTCTTTAGTATGAGAAAATTCCCTATTGAAGAATGTGCTTTACTAACTGCTAATAATTATTTTGCATACTAAATATGAGAAATTTACAATTTCTCCAAGCTTTAAGAGATAATTTAGCCTTTACTTAATAGTGTTTAATAACTTTGGCTATATAGGAAGATGAGGCTTAATTCTTTTTAAGTGTAATAAATTAATTTCCATTTTGAACTAGACTGATGATTCCTAGGCTTTAAGGAAATTTCAGTCAGTATTCAATTTCTTGATACAGACTGTAAAATATGCTACTTTTTATAGAATAAAATTTATTAATTTCAGGGTACAGTGGCTCGTGCCTATAAGCTTCAGCCTATGAAACGGCCAGGGCTAGGGATCGCTGTTTGAGTCCCGCCCAGGGCAACACAGTGAGACCTAGTCCCAAAAAAATAGCTGGGCGTGGTGGTGCGCGCCTGTAATCCCAGCTACCTGGGAAGCTGAGGCTGGGAATTGCTTGAGACTGTGGTACCCCGGCAACCAGTCTGCTGTTCCACAGTCAAAAATAGCGAGACCGAGTCTCAAAAAAAAAAAAAAAAAAATCATGAATTTCACTGAACTAGTGTCATTATTTCTTGTTCAGCAAGATATTATCCAGGTATGGAATTTCTCTACCTTTGTTTTTCTCTCTTTATTCTTTAACTGTTTCACTTAGTACTTTCTTTGTGATATTTTAATAAAAGAGTAAACAGGAGAAATAATCTGAAATTTACATGTCACTTTTACCATACTAATACTTTATAGTAAATATAAGGAAGAGATGGAAATTATTGATAACAACAAAATTCTAAATTTTCTCTGGTTTTGACAGAAACTAGTCTTATTGTTCATACCTGCAGTCAAAAAGTGTTGACTTCTCTTGGAGTGTTATCTCCATTTGTGAACAGTATTTCTCCCTTGTCTCCCTTTTCTATTACGACTTAAGCTACTGCAATTTAGTCCTTATTAGCACTGCTTGAATGAGAGAAATCTTTGACATACTTGCCTTGGTTATAGTCTTTCTCCAAGCTCTTTGATTGATTCCCAACCCTCACGAGTAGTCTAATTGAAATCAGACCAGGTGATCTACCGACCTTTTGTTTTAAAATGCTTCCTATGAAGTCCAAACTAATATTTACATGGTTAAAAGTTCTCATCATACTTTAGTTTCATCTTTGTCTTTATTATCTTCCACCATTCACTTCATACAACTCAAAGCCATGGTAAAGACAAACTTCGTAAATTTGTCTTTATATAAGGTTTCTTTCCTCCATGCCCATAATCACTGATACCCCTGTGCAGAATGTCCAAACCATGCAGTTTCTTAGCCAACTGATTCTCCGAGACTCAGTTCAGGTATAAGAATAAGGAAGCCTTTGTCAACCACCCATCCCTCCTCCACCAGGATGAATAACCTAGCCCTTTTTTATATATAATAGGTATCATTATTCATCCCTTTATATAATATATATGTATCTACTCATCACATTATGTTAAAATTAACTCGTTGTGCTAGCCAAATAAAATGTAAATATACTCAAGTCATGAATTGAGTATCATTTATTTTATAACTCTGGAATCTAGCACTGTTCCTGATAAAGAGCAAGCATCTCACATATAAGGATTTGATTATCTATATGCAGGTATATTTTTTTAAAAACTGTAAGAGAACTAAGAATGTTTATTTTTCCAAATCTTCAACTGACCTCAAGTTCAGATCTAATTCATTAGCTTTTACTACAAAGCAAAACAGTATAATCTCTCTAGTTTGTGGATTACATACAGTATTTGATTCCTACTTTGTCATTTGTTTTTAGCATTTTCAAGCTATCCCTGAGATTATTTCTATTACTACTGAAAAATATCCATAACACATTATCACTCAGTAATTGAAACTGTTAAACTTACTTCTGCTTTGCAACTCAACGGCAAGTTGTCTTTCAAGATTTTCTCTAATTTCTCTTTCTCTATAGAGCTCCATTTGAAGTTCCTTTTTTTCTTGCTGAATCTGTTTTTCTTGTATGCGAGCATTCTCCAAAGCCACCTTCAGCAGACCCTATCAAAGTACAGCAAATAACATGCAGTTCATCTTATCTGTTTTACTTTTTCAAATATGAAATAATTTATGTAGGTGCTAATGTCTTGTATTACATTTAGTTTGTTTATAGAAATATTGTTGACCTGAATGTTGGTCAACAGAGTCTCCACAGAGGACAGACTATCAGCAAAAATGAATGGTCCTGGGAATCCAGGAGGCAATGCCTGCCCAGGATTCAGTGGGATCTTGTCCAAGGATGACTTCATCATTGGAATTTGAATAGGTACCTCTTCTGAAAAAAGAAAAAAAGAAAAAAATATCAGAAGATTCACAAATAATAAGTTCCCAAATTTTAGTTTTTTGTTTGTTTGTTTTTACCTCTAATGGCATCCACAAATATTTTCTGTATAACACTAAATGATAGAAAACTTATAGTTGGGAATTTTTCCTACTACTAAGCAACCTCTAATTTCTCAAAATGTTTCAGTAACTAATCAGTGAAAATGAAACAATGTTCACTGATTAAAGAGACATGAAATTTAGAAAAACAAGTTTAAGGTATGTTTAAGAATACCTCTAAATCAGAATGTTTCCTGGAAAAACATAACATAATTTTAGCTTTTCTCTTTAAATGTGTTTGTGTATGTAACATCTACCTCCATTATTTTGAACAAATTTATAGAGGTATAATTTACATACAATAAAAGTCACCTACTTTACACATATATTTTGATAAATTTGCTGAGTTGTACAGCCATCATTAGAAATCCATTTTGCATCTCAATTCCCTTCCTCCATGCCACAAAATACCCTTCATACCCATTTATATTCAATAACTTTTCTCATGTCTGGGTCCTAGCAACCACTGGTTTACTTTCTGTCTCTATAGGATTGCCTTTTCTGGATATTTCACAAAAATAGAATCATATAATATGTGGTCTTTTGTGTTTAGTTTCTTTCAATTAGCTTAACATATTTGAGATTCATCCACATCCTAGCATGTGATAACAACAGTTTATATCTTTTTATTGCTGGAAATTGTTTCAGGGATTCACTGATTCTTATCTTTTTAAAAAAATAATTTATGTATATATATATTTCACATTTTTGTATTCCCTGGGGTTCACCCACCACCTCCCCTCCCTGACCACTCCCACCCAATATTCACTGATTTTTAATAATTCAATAGTTTATGGGTATATGTTTTCAGTATACATTTTATTTGTAATAATATTCTTTATGAAGAAAATACCACATGTTGTGAAAACCAAGTTGCATATTTTATTCACTTTAATTTTCCTGTCACCATTTCCTAATTCTCACCATCTTAACTCAGTTTCTGATGAAGCAATATCAATAAATTTTTTGCCTAATAAGATGTTAAGATGTTTCAGATTTTTTTTGAACAAATACACACATATGTATATGTACATATACAATTACAAAACATAATTCAAGAATCCTAACTAATTAGCTATTCACTTGCAGTCTTCTCGGAAATCTTCTATGAGATATGTGAAACAGTAAAGCTTTTTCAACAATTAAAAATGGGAGGATTTTTGTTGTTTTAATTTTTTTTGTTACATTCATAAAGACAAACTGTTGGGAAGAGGTAATTTTGGAATGTAGTCAAACAAGCTCTGATATTTTTAACTAGATTTGTAACAAGGTCATACCCAGGGAAAGGGGAGGTTCCAGCTTCCCTGCCATACCGTAAGGAAGGAGTAATAGAGAAGATAGAAAGAAAGGAGGAGATTAAAGAGAAGACCTTGAGGAGACACAGGGAGCAGAGAAACCTATGAAGAAGCTGCTCTTGTTTCTTAGCCCTGGGCTTGTGCCAGGGACTTGGGGGACATGAAAGAAGACAGTTGAAAGAGACAAAGTTATGACCCATGGAGAGGCTGACAGTGGCAGGCTTTGTCTTGACTTCAGTTTTGATTTTGCTCTTTACCTTTTGGAATTGACTGGCCCCACCTGTCCCTTTCCTATGAGTCCCCAACAGAAGGCACCTTCAAATTGTGGCAAGCATTTGGACCTCAGAGGTCCTGATTTTCCAATTCTGTTTGGCTGGGCATTTACCCATGTGGGGATGGGATTTTCATGTGCAAATGATTTTATCTATACTCTCTCTTCTCTTTATTGTAAACTAACTGTATTAGGTTTGAATTATTTTCTATTGAAGGTCTGGTACTCTAGAGTATACTTTTTTCTTGATGTGACGGATGGCAGAAACCAATTAGAGGAAGCAGGTTTGAGGGTCTCGGGGTATCCCTTCCTCTACCCACTATAGTAGTGCCTGATGGGGTAAATCACGCATTTCAAACAAAACTATTTTTACTCAGTCACTTTGTTTCCTCAGCTAGGTACATGTAATGTTTGAAAATATGAATCTCTTTGGTCAGAAAATTTTCATTTACCTCATATGAGACTCATGCAAAAAAAATGCTAAGATACAGACCTAAAGAATTTTCACATAGTTTGGAAACAAAAATCTAATTATCAGTTCTGGTTACTGAAGTGATAGATACATGAATTTGTCATATATTTTGATGTTATTTTTTAACTGCAAGAAGACTATACATATAATGTTATATGTGCAGAGTTTTGAGCCTCATTATTTCACAACTGTTTCGGTCTGCTGTGAGATTTCTTATATGAGAAACTTCTGTGAGATTCTGAATAGGATAGCATTATCACTGAAATTTCTAATTTCAAAAACCTATAAAGATAAAAAAGATGCTAACTGGTTATTTTAGAAAATCAATGATTTCAAAATACATTGACCCAAGTCATTATAAAGCATATTTATTGTCCTTATGGACTTTAATAAAACAGCTGGTTAATTTATTTTAGCACTGGGTGCCATAATGAACAGATTCCCAGAAATCATTTTTAGTAAAACCTGAAAATATTTTGATGCTATATTCATGTTGCATGTGCTTTCTGTAACTCATATATTTTTTTTTCCTTCTTATTTAGTGTCAGTGGTAGGTTTGGAAGAGGTGAAGTGCTCTAGTTGGTACGAGCACAACAGCATGAAGTCTGATATATATTTAACTATATGGCTTGAACATTTGAAATATCTTCAATGAATCCTAAATTCTAAAATATATCTTATGCTGCAGCTCTAATATTTCCAATGCACATTTGTCAACAATCAAGTGATATTATGTTACCTGTGTTGTTTGAAGTCTGAACTTAGGTTGTATGTTGTCTTCTACACATGAATGTGTTGCATTGATAAAATAACTTCATAATTATCAATATCAGTAATAACTAGGGAGGATATACACTTAAGTATGAATTTTGAGTAGCTTGTTTAAACTGTTTCTATAAAAGGCATTGTTGCAAAACTAGAACAGTGACTTTTGCTGACTCAGAGATGTCTCCTAAGTAAATATTTTGTATTAGAAGAGAGTTCCTAAAATTAGTTATTTCTTGTTATGTATCATTCTAAATACACAGGTTACCTCAGTGGCAGGAATCTAAGGGATAGTCTATAAGCAAAATGCTGAAACTGAAAGCAATGCATACAGAATTCTTAAAATAAAATTATAAATGCATTAAAATCAAAGACCTTCTATTTGGAGATGGAGGAATTATTAAGTTTGCTGAAAAGAAAATTACTATTGACTATCAAGACAGGTTGCATGGTCTTATGGTTTGTAATGTCACTGTACCATAGATTGAAGTCTCAAAATTGCATTCTTCTTCTTTAAAGACACAGAGACAGCAGAATTACGTGTTTCTTGCTGCAGTGAGGACCAGATGCAAAAAGAATCATATTTCATCAGCCCGAGTCAACACCACAAAAATAAATAGAAATATAAGAGGTATGCAGCCAATGATTCATTTTGATAATCTGGCCCAAGAGAGAAACATACAGACAGCACACAGATCTAAGTTCCTACCAAAAGACAAATAGGATAGAGGGTGGGAATTGGGATGACAGTATAGCAAAGGTCGCATCGATTTTCAGCAGCAGTTTTCACACAGATGAGATAACCCTGGACTCTATTTGGCCCATTGTTCATAACCTACCTGTCTCATAAGCAATAAATTTCCCTATCCTAGAAAAGACTAGTAAAGAAGACGGATTCTACTTATGACTTCTTATGATTAAGTTTCTGTGCTAACCAAACATGCTTTTTCAGACCAAGGTCACATTGCATGCTAAAGTCCATAAAAAGCTAAGCTAAAAACTTGTCAAAATGTACTATGTTTTGGTATATATGAGAGAAACTGCCAAATCATTCATCACTTCTTTTCTGATTTAAATCACATGCTACAAAAATGAATGATGACTCCATTATAAATCTATTTTAGGCTTTTAAATAAGTTTTCCATGTGAATGGCATCTATATTTTGCTCAGAATTTGAACAGATACACTGCTATGTAGTAATTGATTAGTCTTGAGAAACCTTAATTGGCAATAAATTAAATATGGGGAAGTAATAAAAACATAGGCTGTCAGTAAAATAAGTGTGTTTCTTTGTAATTCAGAGAGTTTTGATTGCACATTTTAGTTCAAAAAATAAAAATGTATATATTGAAATTATTATCAAAACATATGCAATGGTATAAACTAAAAAGTGAAGATCAGACAACTGCTATGTAGCTAAAGACAAGAGCAACTTCCTCATTTATTGAACCAAAGTGAAGACCACTTTTATTGAGACAGTTTGTTAAACCTGCCATTCTTTGTAATAGTACTTGTGAATCTACTTAAAGAACAAGCCTTTTTAATCTCTTGCTTAAACCCAGATGAATAGATTTAAAAATTTATAAGAACTTTATTTGTAGAAAAAAAGATAAGCATATGCTAAGTGCTCAAAATGAAAGTGCTCTGTAGGAATATCAAATCTGATTTGGTTCTTTGTTGGTTGTTTATTGGTTCTAGCAGTTACACAGACATACCAGGAAGGACAAGGACAGGGCCAGGACAGGGCCAGGATGTTGTAGGCCAGCTGGTTGGCTGGCTGGCTGGCTGGTGGGCAGGCCAGCAGACCAGGTCAGTGCCCCATTTCCCCAGGAAAATCTTCACATTCTTTCTCTGGTTGGTTGATGGCCCCTCCCCCCTCCCCCTCCCTCTCCTCCCTCTCCCTCTCCCCAGTATGTCTCTCTTCTCTCTCCTTCCTGTCTTCTCTACACTCTCTATTGTGCTCTCTTTCAGGGTGAAACCTCTCCTATATTGCTGCCTCCTAGGAACAGGTGTGCTCACTCAGACATGTGCACTCCTAGGCATGTATGATCATAGGGAGGTCACAATATCACAGGTGCTGTGAGTCATAGAGGCCAATGGCAAAAGGGCAAAAACTGTGAAAAACCCATTTACAGGAAGTCTCCCTAAAAATTAGTGTCAAGGCTACTAGAAACTTTGTATATCACTTCAGTGCAGATTTTAAACAATTGTGGAAAACGTAGCCATCGACAAATGACCAGTTATTATTCTTTAACTAATAAATTGTATTTCATTATTTGAAACTTTCCCATAAATATTGCTGACTCAAGAGACTCCACTTTATTGGCATCATTCGTCTTACATAAGGCACAAGCAAGACACCTATCTCCCTCTTCCAACCTTAGGAACAATAACAACAACAAAATGCCTTTAACTTTTGTGTAATGATAGTACCTGCACAAAAAATATAAAAAAAAGTTTATGATATGACTTGAACAATGACTCAAGTGTTTCCATGATCAACTGTGGGAAAGAAAAACGATACCAGATTGTTACATTTTTAAAGGAGATGAATAAAGATATAATGCTGATGGATAAAGAGAGAAAGTAGAAATGGAAAGAGGGCCATCAGCCTGCGAAAGCAAGATAGGAGAGTACTAGAACTAATTAGGGTACTGTTTTGCTCTGGATCCTCAATTAACAAATTGAGACAAATAGTTCTTTTATAAATTATGAATTAGAAATGAATCATCTTTTAGATAGAACATACATATAAATATTATATCCAAGGGAGAGTTTGGAAGAGGTATAATGTCAGGTCCCTGTCAATAAAAAGCTAATACATTGCTTTGGAAAACAGTAAACAATAAATACGTAGAAAATAAAGTGTGAAATCATGTGGTAATCATCTCCAAGAGTTCAAAGAAGAGTTTATTGTGGCCAGTAGGCATTCAGTTTATACTATTCACACTTCAGCTGAATAGTAGTGTTCCTGTCGTCTTTAGAAAAAAGTTCCATGGAATTTCCATGGAATATTTGGTATGCCAAAAATAGAAAGTTCCTTGCTCAAACTAATGTTGGGAAACCTGAGCTAAAAATGTTACATGTTTTTTTTTTCCTTAAAGCAAGGGTGTGTGTAAATAAAGTGATCAGACTTTTTTCCACCTTTCCCATTATTAACTTCTGTGGCTATCACCTATGGCCATGATGGTATTAATGCAGAAGTTGATTGCAAGTATGGGCACAGTTATGCACCCATAACTGTGGCACCTGATCCCAAAGAGCATGGGTGTGCACACCTGAGCCTAAAACTAGGGATCAAAGCAGATGGCAGGAGGTTCAGAGGTGAGAGCATGAGATAACAGAAGGGAGGCTGGAGAGAGATCTGAGAAAGAGAATAAACGTCCATGGGGGGAGTGGGAGGCTGAACTGCCTGCATGCTTTCAAGCCCTACTACCCAGCCCCTGCTTGCCACCTTGCCTGCCAACCTCCTTGCATGCCAACCTCCTATCTTGATGCCTGTGTGCCCAATTCAACATCAAAGCCTATAAAATCCACCGAGAGCTTCAAGACTTTATCTGTCTGCCTAAATCAACAGTGAACTTCCCCTTGCATACCTGCACTATAAATGGTTTCCAGAATGTGTTCACCAAAACTTCAATTTCAGATAAAAGACAATTTTTTGCATCTTGCAGTCATTTATTAAATACTTGTCTATGAATTTGATATTGTGTCCTACATTTAATTAAATATTTACCAACATTTAGTGTGCCATATTTAGTGTGCCATATTTGACTTTTAAGTTGGAGGCCACACATTGTTTTCAGATTTTCTGTATTTAAATAAGTGCTCTAGAAGCTCAAAGGACCTTAACATTTCACCCAAAATGCCAAGCATAGCTCTGTTTATATTAATATGTGGGGTGGTATTTTAAAGGAAATGAGGTAGCATAAGCAACAAACAATTCCTTCATTGAACAGTTTGTTTGACAGGATGGTTTATGTTACTGACACTTTTTATTATGACCCCTGTTTTATATAGAGATATGTCCAAATAGTCCATGGTAAATTCTTATATTAAATAATCTGCTGCTAACCTGAAATTCAAATTTCACTGGGAATAATATTCTATCTCTATTTGCCTAACCTAACCTCTCTTTATTTGGCCTAATCTAATGTCATGCAACCATCCTGTTCGTGAAACCAATTGTAGTGCACAGGTAGGCCAATCTGGGTATTGGTTCTAGCAGTTACACAGACACACCAGTCAGCCCTAGCCAGTGCCAGAGTCAGGGCCAGGGCTGGGGCTCTGGGAGGCAGAGAGGCAGGTCAACCTCGCAGTTCCCCAGGAATCTTCACGCTCCTTCTCAGGTCTCTTTCTCTCTCTGGCATTTTCTTCACATTCTCTCTTTGTCACACTCATCTTTCTCCTTCCCTGTGAGCCCTCATCCCAGGATGATGCCACCCTTATACCCCTTCCTTCCAGGACCAGATGAGCCCATACATACATGCACACACCCATTGGATCAAGTATGGGGAGGACCCAATACCAAAGATGCTGGTCATAGAGGCTAATGGAGAAAAAAGCCTAACCAACTCATTTATCCTACATCTAATAAAGCACAATATCTCAGAAAATTTAAAATGATAAAGCTAAATATTAACCCATGTTACCTTTATGCAGCAGAAAGCAAATTATGAAGGGAACAAGATGCTGGATCCCACTTTCCTTGGTTGGAATACTTGATCTATGATATACAAAACCTTGGGAAAATTACTTAGCTTTTCTGTGCCTCAATTTATTCATCTGAAAAGTTGGGATAATAATATGATTTTTAGGGTGGTTATAAAGATTCAGGATGTACCACTAAAAAAAAGTGTAAAACAACTTTTGACACAAAAGGAATGCAATGTTAATAGCTTCTTAAATAGAATGAATTGAAATTGAAATTATAGAAGTATATTTGACAATTTAAGCACTATTAACACACAATGTTCAGAAAGAGCCTTTTCTAGGTAATATTGGATAAACTTGGATTCATCCAAATTAGGCCAATTATACCTTCTCAATCATCAAAAGTCTGAGATTACTTCTTAATTCCAGGTTACTAATTATCAATTAGGAGCAATTCTGTTTGCTCAGAGGATATGTAGCAATGGCTGGAGATATTTGTGATTGTCAGAAGTGAGGGGGTGAGCTCTTAAATGTCAGTACTGACTCAATAAGACTGAGAACTTATGTTCCAAAATTATAACAGAAAATTTAAATGAATACAGAGTTTATTAGACTAGACCTCCCATTCTGTAATTAATTCCCACCAGAGTTTGATGAGTTTAATAAGCAATAAGGTCATACCAATGATTAATAACAAACAGCCTTTGCACTGCATTTAGGTCCTTGCCCTGCTTAAATGTCATTTTATTAATGAGATCTATATTGAACAATGTATTTACCATTGCAGCTTGCACTCATATTCCTACTTCCTTAAAATGACTTCTACTATAAAATTTAGCATTTACTATACATTATGCAGTTTTGAGATAAATGCTTATCTATCAATAGTTACATTAAATGCAAATGGATGGAATTCAGCAATCAAAATCAGAGTCTTTGATTGGATAAGAAAGCAAAACCTTACATTGTTTTATAACCAGAAGACTCCTCAGAGCTCCAAAAATAAACATAGGTTTAAGTAAAAGTTTGGGGGAAATTCTCCAAATAAATAGGACCCAAAAAAGGCAGAGACAGACATTTTTAAGTAAAATAGACTTCCAGCTAAAATAGATAACATGACAAAGTGATAGTAATTATTAAGGCATTGATACATCAGAAAAGCATAACACTCATATATTTACTAAACAAAAGAACATCAAAATACATCAAACACCTGTTGATAAAACTAAAAGTCACTGATACAAACACAATAATAGCAGGAGACTTTAACACCCACTTACATTAGAAGATTAAAAGGACAGAAAATGAAAAAGGAAGCAGCAGTGTTAAATGAGGAACTAGACCACATAGCTTTATAGAGACACTCCATCCTCCAAAAGCTGAGTATACTTTGGTGTAATTAATTTCATGCTGTTTTCTCAGCAGTAGTGGAAAAATCACAGTTATAAATTCCACTATCTTTGATTTTTTACATAGACAGTAGCCAATTACTTCACTGTATTGTTATATGGGCAATGGAAACCTGATCTATTGAAAGGTATGCTCATATAAAAAAATGGCCCTGTAAATCACATGGGTATGTTAAGTAAGACATGTGGTTGACTAGCAGAACTTGATTCCAGTTTTGGAATTTAACTGGGATCAGCAAGTGCATTCTTGAAGTATATAAATGGGTCCATAAAATGAGTGAACATGTGACATTGAGACAATACCTTTGTATATGTTGAGTCTAGGTATAGTATTCTTGACCCTTTTCAATGCATACAATGGCATTAATTACTGATCTGTCTGTTGAAAAGAGAAGCAGAAACTGCAGAGGTCTATGTGACACAGATTCCTTGGAGGAAAGCCCTGAATACAGGTGGCAATATAGACTGCTGCTAGCAGCACTAGAGAAGTGGGTTTTGCTTACCTAGTAGTAGATGCAAATGTCTGGAGTACTGTAGAAGAAGTAGAATAGAAGATAATGCACCAATTTGGATGACATGTCTTGAGACATGTCTTGAGACCAAGAAATATACTTTTATAGTTTATAATATGCAATAATGGACAGAGAAACATCCTCTTCAGAGACATAGCTTAATAAAGAATTAGAACAGGCAATCAAAGTATTTGTTGTCTAATGTGGGGAGGAAAAAAAGGCATGTGGGACTGGCTCATATACCTTCACAAGTATGTGTTCACATTTTCTGTGAGGGGTGCTAAAGGAATGTCCCCATGAAACAGTGGTATCACTGTAAAAGGAGGAAGTGGCATGTTGCTCACCTAACTTAAATATGTGTAGGACAGAGCAATCCAGGTACAGCTATAAAAAATGGAAGACAGGTGGACTAGGTGGTGGGGCACGCTAAAGAGAGACATAGAGACATGTGGACAAGGGCTTGCTTGCTTCTCAGCTATGGACTTGTATCAGGGACTTGGGAAATATGAAAAGAGACATGAGCAAAAGACATTTAGATACTTGGAATAGAGAGACAGTTGAGTGAGAGACATATGGGGAGGCTGATGATGGAAGCCTTTATCTTGATTTGTACTTTGATTTTGCTACTTTCATCCCAGACTTTCCTGGCCCCATTTGCCCCTTTATTATGGTTCCCTGCCAAAAAGTGCCTTGATTTCTGGCAACCTTTTGGGCCTCAGCTGTCCTGCTGTGGGCCAACCCTGTTTGGCTGGACATTCACCCTTCTCTGTTTATGCACATTAAATTCTATTAAAGTTCCTTTACATGAAGTCTCCATTGTATTTGTGAATAAAGAATGCCAGACTCCCTTTAGAGTGTGCAAATATGGGGGTTTGTGAGCATTTCTTGGCTTGCGCACTAACATATTTGGTTCTTTGACCAGGTTTGGTTAGTCCAGCCCTATGAGGAAGCTTCCCCGTGTCACTGACTATCGTAAGTACAAATGTGGTCTTAGTTTCTCTAGTGTGTTTATGGATCTTATTGTTTCAGAAATGTGTAGATTTATTTTATATGTCCTTAGATTAGAAAGAACTGGCTTTAACAATGTGGAAAGTTTGTATGTCTGTGTGCATTGTTAGTCACTGATTTAAAGGTTTGATTTTGTGGAAATTTTTCCATGGTATAAGGACTTTTACTCAAAAGATGGTGTTTGAAATCATGTGCCTAGGTCATTGTGGTAGCAAGATGGTGTTTGCAACCATGAAGCTAGGTCCAAGATGGCATATGAAGCCTCGCAGCAAATTAGCTTTCCTTTTTTCTCCTAAGGTATATGGTTTGCAAGATGGCCTTCGAGGCCATATGGCTAGCTATTCTGGAACTCTGAGTTGGATTTTTTCTTTGGTTTTCTTCTAAGAATTTTTGCTTTTCTGTTTGTGTCATCCCTTTTTAGCATAAATGCAGTTCAGTGACTTCGGGTTTTTATTTGTTACTAGTCTCTGATCATTGCTCCAGAGGCCATGGGACATTGCATATTGCAAGACAACAAAGATTCAATGATGGTTTGAATCAGGAAATTCATGCCTGGAGCTATGGTAAAAGAAGGTTTATGATTGAAAGCTAAATATTGATTGTCTTTGTAGCCCTTGTGAATTTTCAGAGTGACAGTTTATAAGATCTTGGTGAGAAAAATTGGATCATTTTTATCTGCTCTAGCTTTTTTAGTCAATGAAAGGAAACAGTCTGAGGAAAAGGAAGTTGGTTTAATTTGTCAACAAGGTGAGGAAGGTAGCAGACTCATTT
Source organism: Uropsilus gracilis (assembly GCA_004024945.1). NCBI lineage: Eukaryota > Metazoa > Chordata > Mammalia > Eulipotyphla > Talpidae > Uropsilus > Uropsilus gracilis. The sequence goes on along the minus strand of PVHY01007771.1, from coordinate 37,237 downwards.
ATGAAAGACCGCTGTCCTGCACTTTCACAGAGGCCAAGGGTATTTATACAAAGTGGTAGAAAGGGATTAGCATGTCCTTTTGATGGAGGTATTTCTGAAGATTTGGGGGAGATTCAGGTTGGTGCCAGCTTATTAAAATTGTTAAGCAAGATGAGGTTGTTAAATCTAGAGGGCAAATGAAAGCAATATGGATGCTTATCCAGTGGGCAGAGAGATGTGCCCTTTTATTAATGCTTCAGCTTGAAAGAATTTGCTATTAAAAATTTTTGCCAATATCAATTTGTTTTGGGCATATTTACCATTTGAATTTTTGATATGTTTGGTTGTTGGTGATTGACAAGTTTCTGAAACTAAGGGACGATGGCATGTGTGTGGTAACTAATACCTGATGCTTTTTCTATATTAATACCTCCACTGAAGGAAAAGTTCATATTCAACACATCCTCCAGTGATAGTGTGGCTGCACAATCAAGTTGAAGCCCTAAGACCTCCTGGCTAGGCCAAGTTTCTATCATATGGCTGTCTCCATTCCTGGTTGGTGCTCTTGATTGGGCCCCTTTGGTCCATGTACAAAAACCTCTTAGTCAGATTTGTCACCCACAGGATAAAAGCTGCTAGATTCCAGCTTGTAATTGTCTTCAGTCTACCTACTGTGCACCTAGGCCTCCTGGATTGATCCACTCAAAAGCTGCTCCCCTGGCCCACTTTGCCCCTACTCAGCAGGGAGTAGTTTGAATGACTATTCACCCCTGTGAGGCTGCTTGACTTCATGTTTTCCTGTGGAGACTGAGACTAAGGGACTGGGGATATGAAAGAGCAAGATATGGAACAATGATTTTAGACAGTGTCCAGAGCTTACCACCACTCAGGGCAAGGTATAGTTATAGGGACAATTGGGGAACAAAAAACAACGACCAACAAAATTTCCTGATTAACTGGTACCTAGCCAACTGCCTGGCACACTGGGAAACAGGAAGTCTCACAGTATATAACCATGAACAGATGTAGCTAGGATGGTCTTCCTCCTCTGACACCCCTCCTGCTGTCAGGAGTTTCTTTTGCTTCAATAAATCTACATTTTGCTTGCTACTATGCATTGTGGTGGTTGTTATGCTTCAACCATCATATGCACTGAAACCAGCAAACTCTGGCTCTTCTAATAGTTCTGTAACAGGGTTACAAAGCTGAATTGGGTGACTTTGGCCCCATCTTTGTAATAAGATGCAGCTGAATAGGAAGAGGGCATGGTGGGTGGAGACACAGCGAAGCATGTGGAGCGATGGGCCAAGTCTCATGAGAAAAGATCACAGGCACAAGAAGATCAGGGGATGAGACAGAGCATAAGAGTGCATGCAGGGAGACTGAAACACACAGGCTCAGACTGAAGAGGAGGAGGAAGGAGTGGATACCATGTTGGCACATGGCCGGGGTCACAGCTAGGTAGAGAAGAAAAGCTTCAAGCTTTAGGAAACCTGGATTTGGTTACACCTGTCCCTGAGAGGGCAGTTTTCTCGAAAGAAGACTTAGTTAAGTGTTAAGAGGGCTTGTTGGAAACCTGGACTTGGTGTTGACCAAACCTGAGGAGAAGACTTGGTAATGTTTGTTCCTGACGAGAAAGGGCTTGTTGAAAACTTGAACTTGGACTGCGGTGAAGTGTCCAGGGGCCTGGTGGCCCTAAGAACTCTTGGTTCCTTAGTCTCTCATTAATAAATCCTGTTTCTGTTAACCTCATCTTGCACTGCTGTGATAAGTGGGTGGACAGCAGACAGCCCTGGTAGTTGCAGGTTTAAAGACAGGCTTTTCACTTGTGATGGAGTTTGAGGTAATCTGCCTGCCTTTCACCCACTAACCGTTCTAAAGCCCTGACTTACTTCTACTAAGTAATCTCTGCTCACTCTATTTGTACAGTACTCTATTTGATAATTAAAGCCCAGAATGCAATCCAGAATCTCCAAGTTCATGGGCAGATATGTTAACAGTTGTGCCCGCTTTTGAGACCTCCGTAGCCTCCCTTCCTTATTTTTTGGGGACATCATTTGTACTTTGACTTTGACTTTGCTTTTTCAGAGCAAAAGTCTGAGAGAGCTTTTGTTATAGAATACCCCAAAATTTACTTCTAATGAACACTGTAAACTCTGAGACAATAAACAAGGCCAAGAGCTTCCTTTGGAAATTGCTTTAACTGAACTTTTTCCAAAAGTGATGCAACGACAAAGTAGATCTTCCTCTGTCCCTGCAGATAAGCTCTCTCATTTCATTTATTAGCCCTCTAGGCTTAACCGACTTTGTTTCCCCCCATTCCAAGGGAAAACACTAGGAAGATATCAGAATTACTGACCAGCAGGTGATGGCAAAAGCAAACTGGCATCAGCCAAAATATCAGACCCTTGTGTTGTGAGGATGGACACACTGACCCTTGCCCACTCTCCCTTTTCCCTTGTAACTCTGGATAGATATCACTACCCTCTGCCAAAGTACACTATAGTGATCTTTCACACGAGTCTGCTGTCCTCATTTTGGTGACAAATTAAGCTACTTTCCTTTTCCTCAAACAATTTCCTTTTATTGGCTAAGGGAACCCAGACTGGAGGCTTTCAGCTAACAGAATTAGAAATGTAGGATGATAACTGGTACCATGTGACTTTACTATTTTGCTTTAGGACATTGATTTTATTTTAAACAATTTTAAATGTCTTCAAGATTTGTTTGTTCATAAGCCTGTGTTTCGATTTTTACTTTTGTATTTTTTAAGACTATTTTACGTACCTGTATGGTTCAAGTGAACAAACTACTGTGAAGTGAGTAAAAACAAAATAATCTCTGGCCTTAGGAAACTAGGGTTTGTTCTCATAAGGAAGTAAAGAAATAACATTGTATCTTCGCAAATACAAGTAAAACTGTAGTCCTATAAGTATTCCATGTGGCTTAAATGAAAACTATTGGAGTTGTCTATTCTGTATTCTATATGTGTGTATATCTTCCCTTTTGTATTCCAGTGTCAGGTCTCTAGAAAATATAAAATTGGTTTTAGATGGTGTCCACAGAAACTTTAAGGTCAGAAATAGAACTGGAAGCAATTTGAAATTTAATGAGTTATTTTGAAATATGCATAACCTATAAGTCTGTATTAAATACATATTTTCTCATATCTGGTTATTATTGTTGGGTAAAGTGTTTTAATGACAGGTAAAATGGGAGTTTGGAAATTGAAGTTTTTTTAAAGTTAAAATTTCCAGTTACAGGAATAAAATGAAAACTTAAGGCTTCACTATTAACATCATATTAGTGAGTATTAATTAGAGCTTTCTAACATGCATGACAAAGCTTCCCAGAAATTTAAATTGGAAAAATTGGTAGTCTTTTATTTGATCAGAGGAAATAATTTTATGGAAAGTCAGTAGATATCCTGCACACTCCCTAAAAACCCTCCCTTTTCTAATAGGGAAGATATTAAATAAATTCAGTCTATTTGGTATTTATCTGGTAAATTGGAACTTAATGGAAAGCACTGTCACTTGAGGAAAATGTTTAACATTGGCATCTACATACATGTTAATACCACTGTTCTGAAATTTATACAAAACTTTTAAAGTGTTTGATATGTAATCTGCTTGTCAATTTTGATTTTTGTTCCATATAGTATAAGTTGTAATATTAAACAAATTTTCCTGTCTATTATGTTATCAGATTTTAATTTCAGTTATTTCAAAGTTTTGACATCTAAGACATTGTTTCTGGAGAAGTTAAGAGGAGAAGGACCTCAACTCATGCCAATTGGTGGAACTTAATTCTGCAAATTTTCTTCTTTCTGGACCATTCTGATACTCTGCTATTTAGTTTGCATAATGCCTCCAGACTTTTTTTTCCTTTTGAACTGATCAACTGTTTTCCAGAAATGAAAAACTTTGCTTCACTGGCCATCCTTGGACAATGACTATTGACTGCTATTTCTTTTGAACATACCAGAGCCCTGAGAAAAAATGCCTCCTGAAAAGTCTGTATCTCCAGATTTTTTCAATCATAGACACAGTGGGAACAAATGAAAAAGGGGATTTTGTAACTGAGGCATCTCCATAAAAGGAAGAGGTTCCACATTCCCTGTTCAACCCGATGAGGGACAAGGCTGAGCAGTCAGATGAAGATAAATAACACAGAAGGCAGGTGAGCTAAGAAGAATACTTGGAGGACACATGGAAGGGAAGCAAGAGGGGAGACACATGGAAAATAAGGTCTTATTTGCTTTTTGACTATGGGATTGCACAAAGGACTTGAAGCAGTCATATGAAGGAGATAGATGTAGATACCCTTGGAAGAGATATGGATGAGAGACACACAGATAGGTTGAAAATGGCAGTGTAATTTTAATTTATACTATTATTTTGTTCCTTTGGTCCCAGGATTGCCTGGATCTTTTTGTCCCTCTTCTATAATTCCATGGCAGAAGGTGCCTTAGATTTGTGGCAAGATTTCAAGTCACAGTGGCCCTGCTTTGGGTCAACCCAGTTTGACTGGGGATTTACCCTTGAGGGGATGGGTAACTTTGGGTGTTTCATACGGAAACTATTATTCTTTCTTTTCCCTCTATGCACCCTAATCCTATAAAAGATATTTTACACTAGGAGTTGTTCTGTCTTTGTGCACACAGGTGGTTGAACCCCTTTAGATAGATTTCTGTGTTTTTCTTATGAATCTGGGGAAGAGAAAGTATATAAGATTCTGGAATTTTTCTTTCACACATAATTTCATTTTTTTAAAATGATTTTCCTACTACATAGAGGGTCAAAGGACCAGGGCTGCAACCATAAAGTGTGAGAGCAAAAAACAACTGTAATTGTTAGCATGAAACAACTGTAACTGTTAGCATTTCAAAGGACCTAGTGGAGGAGGATACTCCTTTAGCTCACTCTGCTTTTATCTCTTTGAAGGCAGTTGTATTTTCTGGTGATAAAGATGGTCCACTAGCACTATACCTGTGTAACTTTACTGTAGTTGAATTGAAGAATACTGCATGGGAGGCATATGCTGGACTGGTATTGCAATCTAGACTAGCACAGTGGCCAAACAAAATATTTTTCAAAGGTGAAAAAGTTTGGTATAAATTAAGAGGAGAAAAATAGCTATAGGTAAAGGAATGAGTAAGTGAGTAATGGAATTAGGGAAAATTAAACACTAAGTTAATATTTCAAAAGATGTTCAGAACAATAGATGATATTTTCTCTTAACTCTATTATACTAGATGCCTGAAAGGTGAAAAATCATCATGTTTGCTGGGAATTCTCCTGCTTTAGGAACCTGACAGGATTAAAAGGGACATGCAAATCTTGCCCTGGAAAAGTTATTCATATGTTATGATGATGGACTGGACAATTATTGACAGTTGATGATTGAATGAAGCTCAAGTAATATGCCAATATCTTTTGACTTATGATTGCTTTGATTTTACAAATTTGTTTGAAGCCCAGGGAGTGGATTGTGATATTGGAATTTAGAGGGAATACACATACATTTGGTCATTCAGAGGACTAAAATAGATTTCTTATAATTTTTTTTCTTTCCCTATAGTTCTTGGATCTTTATGTCCCCATATTTGAAGTTATAGCTGATTTTTTATTAGCTCATATTACTCTGTAAGTGTATACTTACTTTATGCTTCACCAGCTCTCTAGTACCAAAACCCCATCACTTTCCCCATCCTTGAAATTTTGTAAATATTAAGAGTGTTAAAGGTAGCCTTAGCTATGCTAAGAAAGTAACTTTTGGAAACCACCTGAGGTTGAGTGTGAGTTACAGGGAAACCAACTTGAGTAGAGGCTCCATTATCTCCAGGGAGGATAAATGGGTAGTATATTAAGCTCAATTTCCAATGGTAAATGGTCTAGTAATGAAGACTCCATAAAAGGTCAAATGGAGGACCTGCAGAGAGCTTGAGGTTGCCAAACTTGAAGATTTAGGGAAGAATGACCCCCTGAAGAGGGCATGAAAGCTTCATGCCTTTCCCCCAAATTTCACCATAAATATCTCTTCCATCTGGCTATTGATTCTTACCCTTTAGTATCCTTTGCAATAAATTGGTGATCTAGTGAGTAAAAAGAAAAAAAAATATTTTCGATGTGAGAGTACATAAGAGGAACACAGTCTAAATGGGAATTCAGTATTTCCCTGGTAGAAAGCAGCATTATGCTTTAGAAGTTTTCAGCTGCCATTGGATATTTAATGTTCTGTTCTGCTTGAAAACACTATGAACTGAAGACATTATAATCTTCTGTGCATTTATTCATGTCACCTGGGATACTATATCTTCACTCTACTTAATCAAAATATACTTTTCATTCAATATATAACACTTTTCCATTCCTCCATGAAGCTTTTCATGACTGACAACTGGAAAGGGGAGCAGGGAGCAGAAACTAGAAAAAACTGTGAAAAAAGAAGACTTGGGAGGAGGCATGTGGAGCAGAGAGATATGTGAAGAAGCCACACATGTTTCTCAGCCTTGGATTTGTACCAGATACTTAGGGGACATAGAAGGATATGCTTGAAGGAGACAGAGACATGGGTGACAGACTGTGGGGAGATTAACAATGCTAGCTTTTATCTTGATTTTGATTTTGTTTCTTTCACCCCAGACTTGTCTGCCCCCTTCTGCTCCTTTCTTATGTGTTCCCACCTGAAGCTGCCTTATACTATGGCAAGTTTTTGGGCCTCAGTTGTCATGCTTTGGGCCAGCCCTGTTTGGTTGGGCATTTACCCACAAGGGGCTGGGTAACTTCGGCTGCTTCATTTGGGAATTCTTTCTCCTCTCTCTCTCTTGTACACCAATTGTAATTAAAGTTATTTTCTATTGAAGGTCTGCTGCACTAAAGTATGTTTTGTTTTGATGTGGTTGATAAGAAAACCCATTTAGAACAGGTAGGCTTGAGGGTCCAAGGGTATCCCTCATCCTCCCCTAATCCTATCACAGTGTCAATTGCCTATACTGGCTATTTGCAAAGTAATTCTTTCCCACCTTGTGTAGTCTTTTTTTTTCTGATGCCCTTGTAACCTCTAAATTTATTGTAAGGTTTCTGTTGGGAGAGTGTTGTATTAAACCACCTCTTCACATTCATATTGCACCTAAAACTCCGTTTTGAACACATCATAAATTCAAAATGATTATTTGTTGATTATGTTTTACTCCATTCCATTTTCAATACTAATTTCTCTATATTTCATGCAAAGAAATTTAGTTTTATTAATTTGTGCATTTATTCACACATATATTTGAATCATCATTTATGTACACATAAAATATACATTAAAAAAGTATAAATAAGTGTCATGCTTTTAGTTTCTTTTCTTAATAAACTTGCATAGCTAGAACTTAGCTATTAGGCCTACTTACCATTTTATTGAAATTATGGTTTTCTCCTTGATAGCGGAAAAGCATTATATGAAATATTTGCATCATTGTGTTCAAAAATATCACTGATTATCTTTATTGCTAGAATAATACCCTCCCAAATATAACAGCAAATGATATGATCATTGTCCTTCAAAGCACCATTAAATTCTGCAGTGAACTATTTCAAATAGTTGTGAGTGTTAAACATTAGTTCAGTTTTAAGGATGGTGTTTTTTACTGTCAAATATTCACTGCTGTCTATCTAAACATTAAAAGCACCTTCAAAACAGAAATGTTAATGACCAGAACAAACTATTAAAGGCAAGAAAGAAAAGCAATTATTTTAATAGATAAAAGGTAACAGTAAACAAAGGCTCATATTTAAGGAAAATGTCCTGGGTTCAAAGCACCATGAGGACAGTTAAGCTGTTGTTTAAGGAGGAATTATTTTCTTTTGTAAAAATAATTCTCAGTGGAGAATATTTACAGTATTTCTTGACTTATTAAGCAAAACACCACACAAAGAGATAACTGGGCATGACCATAAAGGAAAAGAAAACCACAAATACTGATGCAAAAGGCTCTTTTAGAAGGTTGCAGTATAGTTGTTGAGGTGAGGGCAAGACTGAGATACAATTCTAATGCATTTCAGTGACTCTTCCCAATGCCACTATAAGGTTACCCTGAGAATCTCTTAAAACATCAAGCAGGTAAATGCTCGAACAGATATTTTAAAAGCAGGAACAAATATTTTAAAAGTAGCACAGTCTTTCAATACTGATAGCTCAAAGTGTAGGTTTTAAATGGAAAATGTAGGAATTTTAAAAATAATTTATTGATAATTAAAAATACTTTGAAAGAAAATTAACAAACGTTTGTTAATAAAATGGACTGGCCTATACTCAAATTTGTGGTAAACCAAGTAAAAACCATATGCAGTATGTATAAACAAAATGATTTTCAGCATTTCATTCTATAACAATTTTTCTTACAGAAACTTTACAATGTCCTTGCACTAAAACTAATATCTAAATTTTACTCTGAAAATTTAACACAGAACTGCAAGCACTGAAAACTGAGCTGATTACCTAGATTTTGCTGCATGTTAGGCACTTATATTTACCCAAAGAATAAAGATATATGATCCCCTTTTAGATGTTATGGGGAACTCTCTGATCATAGTAAGTTACAATTAAAAATTCTTGTTTTGACTTTTCTTCATGGCTTTTTATCTTTCTCATGTCCCTTATAGTAGTTAAACCACTTGGTTTCTGTCTTTTTCTTTTTTGACTTTTTTTTGCTAATATGAATTCTTCTAAATCCATCCATGTTGTCATAAATTATTCAATTTGTCATTTTCAATTGATGAGTAATATTCCATTGTGTACATATACCACTTTTTTTTCATCCGGTCATCTGTTTTTGGACATTTCAGTTGCTTCCATGTCCTTGCAATTATAAATAGTGCTGCAATAAACATCCGAGCACATGTGTCAAAAGCCATGAAGAAAAGTCAAAACAAGCCAACAACAAAATTAAAGAACACAACATAGGGGGAGGGCAGGGTAGGAACGGTCACGGAGGGGGGGTGAACTCCAGAGATCACAAAGATGTGAAATTTATATATAAATAAATTATTTTTAAAAAAATTTCTCAGACTTGGGACCAGGCATGGTGGTGCATGCCTGTAAGTGGCAGCCTAGGAAGCCACAGCCGGAGTCAGGGATCACTGTTCAAGTCCCACTGGGGGCATATAGCAAGACCTAGTTCCATAAAAAATAGTTGAGTGTGGTGGCATGTGCCTGTAATCCCAGCTACCTGGGAAGGTGAGGCTGGCGATTGCTTGGGTCTGTGGTACCACTGGCAACGTGTGCCTGCAGTCCCACAGGCAAAAATGGCGAGACCTAATCTAAAAAAAAAATTCTCAGGTTCTACTAAGTCACAACAATGCCATTTCAAGGCATTAAATGGGTTCTAATGCCCTTAAAAACATGAAATAAGGAAAGATTGCTACTATGGGCAGGAAGAATCATAAGCATAGTGACTGCAATAGCTGGGGGACACCATAGTTCTTGGGTCCTCACATATATGCTTATTGCAAGATGCCATTCGGACTTAAGGTGCAACAACCGTGAGGTTTATTAACAAAGGGGAACTTTTTCCCTAATGAACACGAATGCAAAGAATCTTAAACAAAATCCTGGCAAAGAAATCAAATCCAATGATGCGTAAAAGCATTATTCATCATGACCAAGTGGGATTTATTCCAGGGGCACAGAGATGGTTCAACATCCAGAAACCAATTAATATAATCCACCACATCAACAAAGAGAAGACCAAAAACCACATGATCATAGCAATAAGTGCAGAGAAATCATGTGATACAGTCCAACACCCATTCATGATAAAAGCCCTTGAAAAATTGGGGATAAAAAGAACATATCTCAACATAATAAAAGCCTTCTATGACAAACTGACAGCAAACATCATCTTAAATGGAGAGAAACTAAAATCATTTCAATTAAGATCTGGAACCAGGCAATGATATCCACTCTCTTCACTACTTTTTAATATATTAGAAGTACTAGTTAGGGCAATAAGCCAAGAGAAAGACATAAAAGGGATACAATAGGAAAAGAAGAATTGAAGCTATCATAAGCAGATGATATGGTTCTTTATGATGAGAACCCCCCAAAATCTACTAAAAATCTTCTCTAAGCAATAAACCAGTTTCAGTAAGATCACTGGATACAAAATCAACACACAGAAGTCAGTAGCTTTCCTTTATGCCAAAAACCAAGCAGAAGAAGACATTTAAAAAAAACCCATTTACCGTCACACTGAGAAAAAAAAAAACCTGGGAATAAATCTAACAAAACATGTGAAAGAACTATACAAAGAAAATGGTAAAACACTATTGAAAGAGATAGAAGAATACATGAGGAAATATAAATACAAACCTGCTCATGGATCAGAAGAATTAAAAAGGCCATCAAAAGGCCATCCTACCAAAAGCAATCTGCAAATTCAATGCAATCCCTATAAAAATTCCAATGATATTTTTAAAAGAGAACAAAAAAATACTGAAATTCATAAGGAATAACAAAAGACCCCGAATAGCAAAAAAAAAAAAACATCCTAACAAAAAAAAAAAGAGAAAATGGAGGTATTGTTATCCCAAACTTCAAATACTACAAAGCAATACCAATCAATACAGCATGGTACTGGTACAAGAACAGACAATCCAACCAATGGATCATAATTGTGTGCCCTGAAATAAAACCACACATATATAGTCATCTAATCTTTGACAAAGGAGTGAAAAACTTACAATGAAACAAAGACAGCCTCTTCAGTAAATGTTGTAGGGAAAACTGAATCCAGACATGCAAAAAATGAACCAAAACACATCCCTAACACCATGTACAAAAACCAACTCAAAATGGATAAACAACTTGAATGTAAGACCTGAAGTCATAAAATACATAAAGTAAAACTTGAGCAAAACCCTCCATGAATTATAATTCAGAGATTTCTTGCTACATCTATAGCCAGAAAAAATAACCAAAGGAAAACATAAACAGCTGGGACTACATCAAACTAAAAAGTTTCTGTTCAGCAAAAGAGACAGCAGAGAAAACAAAAAAGAAACCCAACCAAGTGGAAAAAAATTTCACCATCCATACAAGTGATAAGGGATTGATAACAAAGATCCATAAGGAACTCACACAACAGCAAAAACAAAGCAAGGAACCCAGTCAAAAAATGGGGAGAGGAATTAAAAGGTTGCTTCCCCAAAGAGGAAATACAAATGGCCAAGAGGCACCTGAAAAACTGCTCAACTTCACTAGCAATCAGAGAAATGCAAATCAAAACCACAATGAGTTACCACCTCACACCAGCAAAAATGGCCCATATCAAAAAAACGAGCAGAACAAGTGCTGGCGGAGATGTGGAGGAAAAGGAACGCTTTTACACTGCTGGTGGGAATGCAAATTGGTCCAGTCACTATGGAAGGCAATATGGAGGACCCTCAGATTATAGAAAATGGAACTGCCATTCGACCCAGTAATAGTTCTTCTGGGAATGTACCCAAAGGAGATCTCAATGTGGGTGCAAAAGGACCCCTGTGCTTGTATGTTTATTGTAGCACTGTTTATAACTGCAAGGACATGGAAGCAACCCAAGTGCCCCAAAACAGATGAATGGATGAAAAAGATGTTGTGTATGTATATATATACACACAATGGACTATTACTCATCGATTAAAAATGACATATTTGGTGATTTTATGGTAACATGGATGTACTTAGAAGAAATCATATTAGCAAAAACAAATCAGAAAGAAAAAGACAGAATTCAAATGGTTTCATTAATATATGAACAACCAAATTAAAGTACACAACAGGGAGTGGGGGGACCAACTGGAGTAGCCAGGGAGGGGAGGAGGTGGGTGATCTCTGGGGATTATCATGAATGTGTATATATATATAAATTATTTATATTAAAAAAAGCCAAAGGGGGAAATTGGGGAAAGAAAAAGAGTTTTTAAGACCACAAGTTGTTGCTGTCCTACCAGATATTTTCTGCAGTGTCCAGTTGTCCAAGTCAAAAGCTGCTTGTGCATGATGGCATTGCCGTTTTGATGAGAGCTTGGAACTCTTGGTACATCAAATAAATGGCGGGCAGTATCCAACTTATGGTGGCAGCTGGAGGTGGTCACTGGAGGTGGTGCTTTTGAGGTGGCACTACAGCAGCCAGAAGCAGCTATCTTCTGTGGATTGGGCTGGGGAGAACTGGATGCTATACTAGATAGACAACACTAGAAGCATCAGCACCAGGAGGCTGTGCTGAGAGTCAGAAGCAGTGGACAGCTCTTTAAGGTAGTTGAACACAGGTTGGCAGTGCTGGTCACAACTTAGCAGTGCTGGCGACAAGTCAGATGGCAAGTCAGCACTGGTCAGCAGGCAGTAAAGCCAGAGACCAGGCACCCGAGTAACAGCTCTTAGAGATACTGGGCATAAGCCAACATCACAGTTGATTTTAGAGTTAGTGCCAGGGGACTAAGCCTAGTGTACAATTTTCAGAGACAGTAGTACCAGTCAGCAGGAGATGTCAAGGGCAGGTTTAGAGGCAGGAGGTGTAGTCAGGTTGCAGTTTGAAGTGGTTATCAGAGCAATAATCTCAGAGTTCTGAGGAAGTCTGAAGGTCTCCAAAGGCACCAGTCTGGAGATATCTGTCTGAAGTCCGCTGAAGCCTTGGCTTACACCCTCTTCAGAGTACCTGCCTTTAATCCTGATTGTCCATTTACAATTCCAGCTCTGTTTCCAACACTTGCTTAGTCTCAGTAGAGCTAAAATTTTATTAGTCTGTTTTGAGTTCTTGGTTTCAAAATCTTGAATGACACCAGTGGGAGTTCAAATATGATTAGTCCGTTGGGAGCTTGATTCTGATTGGTCTATTTTCAAAACCACCATGGTATTTAAAAACTTACATCCCATAGCATATGCAAACCTAACATGCTGAGGTCAGGTGATCTTGAGTTGGCAGTGGGCCCTGCAGTCAAGACTGGCATGGCAACATATTTGGGAAGATCTACAGCAGAGACGGATGATGGGTCCCACTGGTAGGAGCACAAGCTTCCAAGGCTGTCAGAGTTTGCCAGGTTGACCCCGAGGCTGCCCACAGGCTACAAACTGAACTGAGGGGACCTGAATGCTGCTGGCCTTTCTCTCATGGCTCATATCAGCTTCAGCCTTCAAATCCTGAACCCAGGTTGTACCAAGGTCAGCAATCAAACTCAGATACAACGAAGTAAATTTTGCTCTGTGGTATCAGGAACCCCAGGGCTCCTGTTTATAGTAGGATTTGTGAAGGAAATTTTAATTTACTTAGATAAATTTTAAGCTCCTAGGAAGCTGGAGATAAACTTGTATAGCTAATGTTCTACTATAGAAATACCTGATTGAATGTTCCATGTGTGAATTTTTAGCAGAATTATCTTAAAATAATAACACAAATATTACTGTCCAATACCATAAGGAAGAAAGTCTGTCCTTGAGAATTCTATAAATGCCTTTTACCAAAGAAGTGACTCTCTTAAGGCAAAACAGCATTTCTTTTCACATTGTGCTCTTATTGATGCCATTTAAGGACACTAGTTTAATGCAATGGAAACAGACACCCTGATATATATATATATATATATATATATATATATATAATATATATATAATATATATATAAAATCTAAAAATATATAAAATATATATAAATATATATATCATCTATATATCATCTAGATGCATATATATGTATCTAAAAAGGGAATAATAATCTAAGAATTACTTTTTCTTACATTTTCCACCCTTTTGAAGCATAGTTTTCTATCAACTTTACTCCCAGATGAGCTTAAAAATACCCATGGCTTCTTTTCATAACTTCACAACCTCAACATTTTTGTTATTTTACTAGTTATAAATAATGAAGATGAATGGGTACTTTCCACCCTGCTTGTATAGTGTTCACATTTTTACAAGGTTGAAATTGTGAATAACAAAACATATGAAGTTTATAAATTGAGTTTATTTGAGATTGACTTCTTGCTTCCTGTTAAGCAGAACAATTAAATGACTTAATATAAAAAGTTTCTTGTTCAAATTCAATCATGAAGCATTCTTGATTATTTTAGTAAGCACAATATTGTACAAAGCATTATAGTAATAGTAACAATTATGTAAATGCTAAGGCTTATGCTAAACACTTTATGTTCACTATCTTCTTCAATACCCACACCAGCAGCATCAACTTGGTACTATTATTTTCTAGCTGAGGAAATGGGCACTGGGAGAGCAAAGATGCTCAAATCACAAGCAAAACTTGAAGAAAATTTTGTTCTATCTGACTCTAGATTCTGAGCTCTTAGCAACAGTCTTTTAACTGCACAGCATAATATCTGTGGTACATTTCCCCTTTCAACAATTCATAGATATATAAAGTAATATTATGAAGAGAAAAGATGCTAGGATAATGGTTTCTGAGTTTTCTTTTCAACAAAGATATTCAGTCATGCTTGCTAAAAGGGATTTACCTAAACTATGTGTTTAAAATAGGCGACTAGGATTCAGGAAACCAAGATACAAAAACCATCAGGTTTAGCTGTATTTAGTGGTATACACATGCATTTGAATACAATGTAAAACGTAGTCTTCCACAAAAGAAGCAGAGTCATGAGAAAACTTGGGTTTCAAATTTTATAAACGCTGTATTTTCCATATTATGATGTCAGTCTTCATTTACTCTTTGACAAGGTTGTCAATCAAACTGCAATCTAGTTTTGTAAGACTTTAAACAAAGATCAGAGCAATGATACTGCTGAGTTAACATTATCTTTCCACTTTAACACTTTCAATCTTAGCATCAATATTAACTTAAGATTATTCTTTCAAGGCAAAAAAAAAAAAACCCAATTTTTATTTCTACTTCAGATATTTGTGAAAGTGGCTTGAATTTATATTTTTATGGGATTGTAGTGCAAAAAAGTCTTTCAGTATCTATTTTTAAATAACTTGAGTATTTTGTTTCGTAATGGATAATGTAATTATACAAGGAATATTACTAATTTTATTCTTACTTTAGATAAACTGTAAATTAAAGACATCAAAAATTAATTAATTAATTATTAATTAATTAATAAACTTAGCCAACAAAAGCAGTAGAAATACAATTTAAAATCAAGTTGACTTGTGAGCAAAACTGAGTCTGACTTCTGGATTTGAGATAATTTTTCCTTCTATATGACTTGCTAAATTAAACCATGCAACCAAATTTCAATTGTTTTGAGTCAACACAGGCTTAGTTTTTCCCTCTTTTAATTAATTCTGCAAATGACTAATAATTTACTTTTCCAAAAGTGTTTTGATCACATTACTTTAAAATAAAATATTAATCCTGAAAAGTCTGGCATTGTACAACTGGGTCCTCCTGATTTTCTTGCCATTTTATCTACAAATATATAACTGTTGAACACTTATTTTGCAGGAAGAAATAAACAGTAGGCTCACTACCTAGAATATATTTTATGAAGATCATAAGGCAAAGTATTATGGGGCAAGGAAAGTTCACACCTGGGTACAAATTTTGGTGTAACATTTATTAGCTATACCAAATGATCATATTACCTAATCATTCTGTTTCCCAATTTTCTCATCTAGTTCTTTTAATGGAGTTCATCTACTTTGTGTATTTTGATTGCTAAATTCTTCAATGTAAATAAATACAGCCCACACCACTTACTTGAATTAGCCTGAGATTTAAATGTTCCAAAGAAAATTTACAAGGTAGTAAATAACAGAAACGGTCAAATTATGAGTTGACATCAGTGTACTGCTCTTAAATTCAGTTAATATTAACTGGGGGAGAAATCTCTAAAAACCTGTTCTCTAATTATTAATGCAAGTAGATTCTCAGAGTGCCCACTCACCCACATCCCCAGCAGGTTTCATCCTTCCTTGTCATTTTCTAGGGAAAATGCTTATTTTGAATATTTACAGGCCATTTCTTTCTTTCTGATATTTTGCTTAAACTAGAGAGGACAAAGAAAAATATACATTTAAAAAAAATCCAAGTAAATTATAAATTAGCAGCATTATAGGAAATACGTAATGCTCTAAAAGCTTTTTGTCAATTAATTAAACCACCGCTCACATGGCACACAGTCTGAAAGTAGATAAAGTACAAGGGTTCAAACTTGGTGATATTAAATTTTTCACAATATAAAAATTACATTGTCAATTACATTTTTCATGCTAGATAAATCAATAAAGGAAATTATTCACTACAGTGATTTATTGACTATAGCTCAGATCTACACAAGATTAAGCAACTGTGTTTAGGGTGTGGGTGGATCTATTTCAGGAAAACTTGTTTCTACTATATAAAATAGGGAAGAAGAGAGTTTAAATGTACCACTAGAATGCATCAATCTTTATTGACTAGCTGCTGTTCTGCCCACAATTTGTTCCAATCTTATGTATTAAGACTATGAGTAAGACTTGGGCTGAGTACTACTGGGAGGAAGATCAAATCCCTAGACTGGTGGTAGAGAAAAATAGGGAAGTTTGGAATTAATAAAAGCAACAAAAAATATACAAAGACATTTAGTTTTGGTATCAGGAGAATATTTAAGGAATTGGTTATTGCAAAACTTGTTAGAATGTCAATAGGTAAAGGGGGAGTATTCACCAAATTTAGTCACTAGCATGAACAAAATAACACTATATAAAACATACAAGTAGAAATGTTTGATACACATTAAATGAATTATTAAAAACCTAATTTAGTGCAGAAAAATATGACTGGGAAAAGTAAAACCAGTAAATTGACAACAGATCTAAAGCAAACAGGAATGGAGGGACAAGGAGGGAAGATAAAAATCAGGGGAGGAATGAACACAAAATATCAGGATGATGGTTCACAGATGATATGGTAATGGGAGGACTTCGGGATATATAATGAAGTAAAAATACACACACACATATACATAATGCAAAAACAGAAAAATATTATCTGGAGATAGATTTTTAGATCATGTGACAAAGGCAGTGTCATATTGGTACTAACAACATCATGTGACATATGACTATTAGCATTTCTTCCTCATCCACACGTACTGATATCATATTTTAGCTTTAAACTTGACATAATAGGATAATTTATATCATAAAATTCTGCAAATGCTTCAAATCATTAATGTTTATTTACTGAGGACAGTTGATGAACACTTTTTAAGACACTATTATGCCTGAAAATTTTAATGCCAGGGTCAAGAAAATATCTTAGGGTACAAGTGTAAGGTGCTAAATAATTTTAGCATAGAAATCATATGAGTTGTAAATCATTCCCTTAGATTTGGAAGTTGAAATCATAGGCACAGACAGGATTTCCAAAAAATAGTATATTTAAAGAAAGAAGAATCTTGAGGTAATATACAGTGTTTAAACATAAAGAAAGGAAAGAAAGTTATATTTAAAATATAGTAGCGTAAAGTAACCAAAAAGAGGAGAATCAGGATAGAGTCAAGTCATAGAAGAAAAAACATATCAAGATAAAGGTAAACCAGGCCAGGCATGGTGGCCTATGCCTATAAGCGGCAGCCTAGGAAGCTACGGCAGGGGCCAGGGATCGGGGTTTGAGTTCCCCCGGGGGCACTGAGACCGTGTCCCAAAAAAATAGCTGGGTGTGGTGGCTCCGCCTGTAATCCCAGCTACCTGGGAAGCTGAGGCTGGGAATTGCTTGAGTCTGTGGTACCCCGGGCAACGTGAGCCTGCTGTTCCACAGGCAAAAATAGCGAGACCTAGTCTCAATGAATGAATGAATGAACGAACGAACGAACGAACAAATGAACGAACAAACGAATGAATGAATAAGATAAAGATAAACCAGTGGCACACTCTAGAAACCCAACTGCTGAACTGGCTACCAGGGGAGGAGGGAGAGAGTAAAGAACAAAACAGGGACGGAGCACAATGGACTCTGGTATAGCATTAAGGGGTATTTTGGTAATGGGTAGTGTAGTACCAACACCTGAAGGGGGAGAGCCTATCTTTCTAGTTCATAGACACCACTGTAAACCAATGTCATTTTAATTATATATACATACAAATACACACACTTATCTATGTATACATATATGCATATATGCATATAAACACAAATGTGTATATATGTGTATATATATATATATATTTCAAGAATGATATGATAATGATGAAAGACAGGCTTTTAAGCATCATTTAGATTTATAAAGAGACCCTGGAAAAATATAAAGGTAACATGCTAGCCATATAGCCACTTGGTTTCTATACATGTATTACATAACACATAGTTTTACAAGTATTTGTCATTTTGAAAAACAAAAAGTCACCATAGATCATATATAGGATAGGTTTTCCTAGATTGTGAGATTGTGATTGAGGTCTAAAATAATCTCATTTTAAATAACAATTCATCTATAAAAGTTTAAAAACTTAATGATTTAGAACCATCATGCTAAATATTATGCATCAAGTTTGGTGTTGCTATGGATTTACCCTGAAGTATTTCTTACTATCACAAATGTTCTAATACTGAAAATGAGCCCCTTCCCAACCTTTCTAAAGACTTATAAGTGAGGTCTAATGCTTGCAAGTAAAAAGTACTTTCATGTACATCTTTTGTTATACACTTTTTAACAACACAGTGAAGTACTACTCTCATTTTTTATTTTATTTTATTTTATTTTATTTTATTTTATTTATTTTATTTTATTATTTTTTGAGACTAGGTCTAGCTATTTTTGCCCGTGGAACCGCAGGCTCTCGTTGCCCGGGGTACCCCAGACTCAAACAATCCCCAGCCTCAGCTTCCCAGGTAGCTGGGATTACAGGTACGGTACGCGCCACCACACCCAGCTATTTTTTTGGAACTAGGTCTCGCTACAGGCCCCAGGCGGGACTCAAACCACGATCCCTAGCCCCAGCCGCTTCGTAGGCCAAAGCTTACAGGCATGAGTCACCGTGCCCAGCCCTATTTTATTTTATTTTTTTAAATAATTTATTTATATATAAATTTCACATCATTGTAATCCCAGGAATTTACCCCCCCACCCTCCCCTCCTATCCCCCCCCTCCCTCCTGCCCAAAGTTGTGTGCTTCAGTTTGGTGCTTAGCTTGTTTTGTCTTTTTCTCATGGCTTTTGTTTATTTTTTCACTATATCCCATACAGTAGTGAAACAATTTGACTTCTGTCTTTCTCTTTTTGACTTGTTTCCGCTAGTATGATTTCTTCTAAGTACATCTATGTTGTCATAAATTCGTCGAATTTGTCATTCTTAATTGATGAGTAATATTCCATCGTGTATATATACCACATCTTTTTCATCCACTCATCTGTTTGGGGCACTTAGGTTGCTTCCATGTCCTTGCAATTATAAATAGTGCTGTGGTAAACATCCTAGCACAGGTTTCCCTTTGTACCCACATTGAAGTCTCCTTTGGGTAGAGTCCCAAGAGAGCAATTGCTGGGTCAAATGGTAGTTCCATTTTCATTAATTTGAGGGTCCCCCACACAGCTTTCCATAGAGATTGGACCAGTTTACATTTCCACCAGCAGTGTAAAAAGCAAGACTGAAAATACTAGATAAATGAAGAGTATGGTACCAGAACCTAAGATTTCTGATTTCAAGTATTATTTTTCTTACAATATGGTGTTTCACATCTTCCTTTTTGTTTCACTGTTATCTAAACTGTAGGGTTATATGCTTTAATTAATATCTAAGCTTTATAATTTCTTCTTATATTAAGATTGGATAAGGCAGAGTGGATAAAAAGAGTCCAATAAAGTAATCTATCTCTTCTTCCATGTGACTTAGAGCAAGAAACTGCCTCCTTTGGCCTCAGTTTTCCATATGGAACTGAGAAATTTAATGTCAGGATTTAACAAAATTTTATATATATATATATATCAGCTAGAATGATGCTTAGTACATAGCTAGTTCTTAATAAGTACTAGCTATTTAGATAATTGCACTGCGCAAGGCAAAGGCCATTTGCAGGTAGTCAACAATAATTAGGTATTAAATGCGGTGGTATTTTTCTTATTAATGGCACTCTGATAAACAGGTGCTGGAATTTAATAAAAATGTTCCTTGCAAGGTTTTATGGATAAATTAGTGGTCCATAATCATCGTATTATATTTTCTCTTTAGCTAAATGTAAATAATCCCTTTTCATTTAAAAAGAAGTGTTTATAAGTTTTTGAGACAGCTGTGACAGATACCATGAGAGCCAAATTATAATTCAAAACCAAATAAAGAAATAATATTGTAAATACAATTAATAAGAACCTTTTGTGTAAACAAATAATATAAAATGATTAATTTCAACTAGACTTAATTTTGCTTTAAACGTGACATAGTAGGATAGTTTATACCACAACATTCTGCAAATCAGTAATGTTTATTTACGGAGGATGATACAGGGTAGTGGCACAGTTAAAAATTTCATTGGCACCAAAATACCCTGGTAAGCAGTCTGAGAGAAAGACCCCTTATAGAAAATGGTAAGTGGAGAGAGCATATAAAAAGGAGGAGTGAGGAGAGAGAAAGAAAAAAGAGGCGAGAATGGTGGACTGAGAGAACAGGCCCACGTGGCCTGTCATGGGAAGCCCCCTGGAAGAGTGAGCTGGAGGTGGCAAGGAACCATGATGGGAGAGTGGCTGGCAGAGAAGTAGCTGGTGTGGAGTCGAATGGCAGAGAAGTAGATGGTGTGGAGTCGGATGCCAGAATGGCAGGCCGGAGATTGACCAGGGGCTGCTGAGGACTGGCCTGGTGGATTTGGTCATATATTGCCAAAAGCGGACCTGGTAAAGATAGCATGTAGAGCCACAGCAAGGTGGCAGATTTGGAAAGCTGATTTGAGCATCAGCAATTGTGGAAGAAATTTGAAGAGCCTTGGAGAAGTGGAACAGCATGGAACATTGGAGAAGAAGTGAAGAGAAGATGCCGGAGAAAGACTGGAATTTGCAGAGTACCTGCCTCAGTTTTGGACGGGCAAAGATCATCATCTTGGACATGAGTCTTTGGGACCTTTGGGACTGAAAATGGTGACTGGGGTAATACACCTGACCTCTTGTGTCAATAAAGACTTTTTGTTTTCTGGTTAATTTCCCTTGTTAATAAAACCCTGCTTTTTAAATTGCTTTGTGACTTTGTCAACTGCTGTGTGCACTGGTGATGCAGACCTGTGGTTTGTTGGTTAGAGGCTTTTGTCCCTTCTGACCTGATTTCAAGGACAGTTGATGAAGACATTTTAAGACACTATTGTGTTTCAAAATTTTAATTCCGGGGTCAAGAAAATATATTAAGGAACAAGTATGAAGCACTAAATACTTTTGCTATAGAAATCATATGAGTTGTAAATCATTCCCCTAGATTTGGAAGTTAAAATCATAGGCATGGACAGGATTTCCAAGAAATAACATATTCATATAGCTCAGTAGGTATTATTAGAACTTAATGCATTGAATGAATTTTCTATATTTTTTAATTTATATATAGATACATATTTTACATCATTGTATTCCCCAGGGTTCTCCCAACACCATACTACCCATGAATATCTTTTTGATATTTTGTGTTTGTCCCTTCCCTGATTTCCTCTTCCTCTCCATCTCCCTAGTTGGTTGCTTTAATTCTCTTGTCAGCTTGCTGGTTTTGACGATTTTTTGACCCTTTGTTTGTTTGCCTTATATCCCATCTATAAGTGAGACCATTGCATTTTTGTTTTTTTCTTTCCGACTTATTGTTGCTAGTATGTTTCCCTCTAGGTCCATCCATGTTATTACAAATGTGTAAAATTTGTCTTTTTGATTGCTGAACAATATTCTTTTGTGTAAACCATTACCTTTACTTTTTAATCCATTCATCAGTTTTGGGATATTTGGGTTGTTTCCAAATCCTGGCTATTGTAAATAATGTTGCTATAAAAATTAGAACAGGTGTCCTTTGAAATTAGTGTTGTGATATGCTTTGGGTAGATTCCCAGTAGTGGAACTGCTGGATCAAATGGAAGTTCCATTTCACTAGTTTGAGTGTCCTCCACACAGTTTTCCATAGTGATTGGATCAGTTCGCAATCCCACCAGCATATGAGTGTTCCATGTTCTCCACATTCACTCTAGCATTTATCCTTTTTTTTTTTCTTTTTTTGGATAGGGGTTGCCTTATAGGTGTAAGGTGATATCATTGTGGGGTTGTGATTCACATATCTCTGATTATAAATGATGTTGAGGATTTTATAATATGTCTGTTGACCTTTTATATTTTTTCTTTGGAGTAGTGTTTTTTTTAGCTTTTTTCCTGATTTTTCTACTGGGCTTTTTGCTTCGATTTTGTTGTGTGAGTTCTGATATCAAAGATCTGCATTTTCTATAATTTTAATGTAAGCTTTATAAGAGATAATAATAGTCTTTTAATTTTTTTTTTTTAGAAAAATTGTTCCGATGACAAAAATCATTATCAGTTTTGAAAACAACAATTGTTAATAATGGAAATACACTAATTCTGGTAAATAATATAAAGGATCTTAGTCCCTATCCTTTTCATAAACATCTGATATAAAGGAAAAGAAAGCATTCATTGCTTTATTTCTACCTCATACTGAACAAAAATGTATTATTTTAAAAATAATACACATAACAATATATACATCCTTCATTTTCATTTATTCTGCAGTTGCCCTTATAATAATGTAGTATCCTCTTACAATTTCTCCACTTTAAATTCTGATCACCATTTCCATGGTGACAAATTCGAAGAGCACCCATTGTCATTTCTATAGGCAACATTTAATATCATTAGATGCAGAGTAGAAAGTCAGAAAATCATAAAGTTTATGTGCACATTAATTTTAACCAATTCTCCAAGACTATGGACACTGACAGCTGAGGCTGTGTCATAAAACTGATGGTTCAAAAGTTATAGGAAGAGATTTTGTTGTGGCCTTTTCATACATCCAATGACTGGGACAGTTTTCTTGCTGATCTGAGATATATTAGAATCTAAAAGTGAATAGTGTTGCTCCAGTGTCCACCAAAATGTCAATGAAATGGTACCCCACTGTATGGAGTTAACTGGGGATTAACAAAGGAAAGGTCAAAATAGACTTTTCAAAGATATGTGAGAGGAACACATGAACCCCATTAGTTTTCATCTGGATCCTCATTCTGTAGACTGATTCGTCTTCTTTTCCCCTTCATTCCATCTTTGCCATCTCTTGTCCTGTAATGCTTTTTCAAAACCCTATCGTGCTGTTATTCTTCCTTTCTTTAACTTTCACCTTTTCATACCTTTTCCTAGAGTTACTGCTTTTAATCTGTGATACCTGTTCATTCAGTAACATTCCTCACAATGTGTGCATAATTTTTTCCTTAGAGTTGGCTTATCCCACTTCTCTCCATGTCCTGTCTCTTACTTCTGAAACCTGTCCTGTCTTTTCTCTCTACAAATAGTGTTGATGGTCTAGTTTTTCTTTCCTTTCTTGAATTATCAACCCTAAAGTCCATTTCCACCAATTAGGGAAGACTCTTCTTTACCGTATCCTGTACCTTTGGTAAGCAATACTTTATTCCTTGAATATTCTGCACAATGAACAAAATATTAATCATTCAAGAATTTTATGGAACATTATGGTGTACATCTGTGTGTATAGTAAAGTTTTGCATAATCATTTAGGGAACTTAGATGGATTGTCACTGGCCTTTTGCTGAAGTTTCATTAACTCTCCAAAATTATTCTTTTTAGAATTCCCTGAATTAGCTTTGCAGTTGTGATAGTATTTTCACTTTCCCATACCCCATCACTGGAGTACCAGTTAGAGTCTACCACTGGGACAGCTTTTTATGGTTCTGAGGTTGAGATATTACTGGAAGACACAATGAGATTCTTTGCTAGCCTTCCATAAAACCATTCTTTATTCATCACAAGTTAACAATATGTTTAATATAGATGTATGTCTGCTCAAATAGGCTAATCGGAGGCAAAAAACAGAAGCAAACAAACTGGCCACACTTTTGGAATCCTGAAGGTAAGGAGGGGCAGTATTACTCCAATTCAGAAGTCCCCATTGAAAGAAGCTCTATAACCAGTAATATCCAGTAAGCTGACCCTGGTCATTCAATCTTCCCATTGGAAATTGATTGAAAGACTGTTCTGTCTCAGGGGAGCTGCTTTGGCTAAATTGGGTTCCCTGTCTATCATAAGAAGAAACTATTCCAGTCTATTCTAGGAATGAGCAGGAGGGGCATGGAGAGGACATGTGGAATTTCCACAACCTTTCAAAAGAAACACTGCTACACAGAAGTGAGCCTGTGGGTTTACCGTTGACAGTAAGTGGAACTCTCCTCTTCCTGTGCCTCCACATTGCCATTATCAAGTGAGGGGAAGGTTGCTCCCCTTTTCTTTTTGCCATTAAATGGCCTTTTGTATTTTCCAAACTTAATCTACAAAAGACAACTGAAATTCAGGCTCACCTCTTTTGGAAACAGAACAGAAAATATAGGATACGCACATATGCAGATATATGCCTGCATATGCTCAAGAAGGCACCCAGAAGCAAAAATTTTAAACTAGAGATTGTAAACAAGTCCCAAATACATGCCTGAAATATCTCCTAAAATGCAAAAACCAGCTGTATATTCCAGACTCCAATAGATTTGCCAATCTAAAAACGCAAGAAGTAGAAGGATAAAGGAGAAGGTAGAGGAGTGGAGGAAGGAGAGGAAGAGGAGAAGCAGTGACTCTCACTGAAGATTGAACACAAATCTTATTCAAAACTACTGTCAACCACATCCATGTGTCTTGCAGTTGTAGTGCACTTTATGATGACCAACAAAAAGAAAGGCACATTGGACTGGAAACCACAGGTGTCCAATCACCAACTGAAACTATGAAAGTAGTAGAGGAGAAAGAAAAAGGCACAGAAAACTTATATAGGGAACTAATCACTTAAAGCCATCTCAATATGGGAAATGAGCTAGAAGTGGGGACGTGAGAAGTTCAAAAATATCAAGACCAGACATACCTATACTTGACTAAATAGATTTCCTATTAATAAAGGTAAAGAGAGACAGAAAAGGACCCTATATTGTCATTAAAGATCTAGTACAAGAAGCAAAACAACACTCATAACTATATATACAACCACTGATGGAGCACTGAGATACATAAGAGAATTATAATAGAACTTAAAATTAATATAGAAAACAATAAATCCAGAAGACAAAGCATAAAGTAGGATACCAGAACTTTGTATGAGGAGCTAGATTATAATTCTAATAGGCAACTTGTACAAAAAACTCCACCAAAAAAATGCTGCATATATTTTTTTTCAAGTTCCAATTGAACATCATCAAGAATATCACAGATCTATCTATCTATCTATCTATCTATCTATCTATCTATCTATCTATCTATCTATCTATCTATCTATCTATCTATCTATCTATCTATCTATCTAATCTATCTATATTACATTATCGTGTACCTTGGAACTTCCCCACCTCCCTAACTCCTGTTAACCATCCTACTCTTTTGTGCCCTTTGCCTCCCCCGCCTTCTTCCCCCTCCTCCTCTCTCACTCCATTGTTCAGTCCTATTGGTTGTTTTTATTTTTTCTTATTTGTTTGTTTTTTTTTCCCTTTTATCCATCCATCATATAACTGAGAACATCCTGTATTTCTCTTTTAATTTTTTGGCTTATTTTTGCTAATATGAGTCCTTCTAGCTCCATCCATGTGCTGCAAATGACATATGTTTCTCCTCCTTGGTTGATGCGTAGTAGTCCATTGTGTATATGTACCACAATTTTTAAGCCAATCGTCTGTTTCAGGGCATTTGGTTTGTTTCTAAATCTTGAAAATTGTAAAAAGAGCTGCAGTAAACACGTGTGTATAGGTGTTCTTTTAAATTAGTGTCTTCATGTCCTCTGGGTAGATTCCCAGTAGTGGAATTGCTGGGTCAGATGGTAAATCCACTTTCAATTGTTTGAGTGTCCTCCACACAGTCTTCCATAGTGGATGGACCAATTTGCACTCCCACCAGCAGTATAAGAGAGTTCCTTTTTCTCCACATCCATGCCAACACTTGTTGTTGTCCATTTTATTTATATGGGCCATTCTTACTGGTGTAAGATGGTATCTCAGTGTGGCTATTTTTTTAAATTCATTTTATTGATTTGTCACATTTGTGCATTAATTAATCCCTCCTCTTCCCTCCGTATCCCTCCTCAGTATCCCCCCTCCAGTCACTCCATCTCCCACTTTTCTGCGATTTATTGGTTGGTTAAGTTGATGTTCAGTTGTTGGTTGGTTGGCCCGTTGTTCTCTCCCGATATCTGGTAAATGTGTTTTTGTTTTTTTGGTTTTTTTTTGCCTATATATGTATATTTATATTTATATTACATTAGTCCATTATTGTGTATCCCGGGGCTTTCCCACTTCACTAATATTTGTTAATTATCCGATCTTTTGTGGTCTTCACCTCCCACACCTTCTTCCCCCTCCTCCTCTCTCACTCCATGGTTTTGTCCCATTGGCTGTTTTCATTTTTTCTTATTTATTTGTTTTTCCCTATGTCCATCATATAAGTGAGACCATCCTGTACTTCTTTTTTTCTTTTTGATTTATTTCTGCTAATATGAGTCTTTCTAGTTCCATCCAGGTTGCTGCAAATGACATGTGTTTGTCCTCCTTGATGAATGCGTAGTATTCCATCAAGTATATGTACCACATTTCTTTTAGCCAATCATCTGTTTTGGGACATTTGGCTTGTTTCCAATTCTTTGCAATTGTAAACAGGGCTGGAGTGAACAGGCGCGTACATGTGTCCTTTTGAATTATTGTTTTGATGTCCTCTAGGTATATTCCTAGTAGTGGGATTGCTGGGTCGAATGGTAATTCCACTTTCAATTGTCTGAGGGTCCTCCACAGAGTCTTCCATAGTGGCTGGACCAGATTGCACTCCCAGCAGCAGTGTAAGAGAGTACGTTTTTCTCCACATCTGTGCCAACATTTGTTGTTGTCTGTTGTTTTATTTATATGGGCCATTCTTACTGGTGTAAGATAGTATTTCAGTGTGGTTTTAATTTGCATTTCCCTGAGTATTAGTGATGTGGAGCATTTTTTCATATGCCTATTAGTCATCTGTATCTCCTCTTTGGTGAAGTGTCTTTTTAGTTCTTCTTTCCATTTTTTGGGTGGGTTTTTTTGCTTTGTTTTTGTTGATCTGTAGGAGCTCTTTGTGGATCTTTGTTATCAGACCCTTGTCACTTCTCTGGAGGGCAAAAATTTTCTCCCAGTCAGTTGGGTTACTTTTTATTTTGTTTATTGTCTCTTCTGCTGTACAGAAACTTTTAATTTGATATAGCTGATTGAAATAATAAACCAATTTGGTAAGGTAGCTAGATACAAAATCAACACACAAAAATCAGCAGCATTCATATATGCAAAGAATCAATCAGAAGAAGAAGAAATTAGACAAAAACACCTCATCTATCTTTGCACCAAAGAAAATCAAATACTTGGGAATTAACCTAACAAAAGACGTAAAGGACCTATACAGAGAAAACTATAAAACATTCTTAAAAGAAATAGAAGATGATGTAAAAAAAATAGAAAGATATTCCCTGTTCATGGATCAGAAAAATCAGCATTATCAAAATGGCCATACTACCAAAGGCCATCTACAGACTCAATGCAATTCCAATAAAGATCCCAATGACATATTTTAAAGAGATAGAACAAAAATTACTGAAATTCATATGGAACAACAGAAGACCCCAAATATACAAAACCCTTTTGGCAAATAGAAGAGAGAATGGAGATATTACTATTCCAGACTTCAAACTGTACTACAAAACCATTATACTTAAAACAGCATGGTACTGGTACAAAAACAGACAAACAGACCAATGGATCAGAATTGAATACCCAGAAATAAAACCACACATATACAGTCAATTAACCTTTGACAAAGGGGCAAAAATCATACCCTGGAACAAGGATAGCCTCTTCAGTAAATGGTGCTGGGAAAACTGGATCAAAACTTGTAAAAAAATGGACCAGGACACCCTTACACCCTGTCCAAAAATTAACTCCAAATGGATAAAAAACCTGGAAGTGAGACCTGCAACCATAAAATACATAGAAGAAAACCTGGGCAAAATCCTTCATGAATTTCACCTCAGAAATTCATTTGGGGAAACAACTATGGCCGGCAAAAAAATGAAGGAAAACAAACAGCTGGGACTCTATCAGTGCGGTTTTAATATGCATTTCCCTGATTATTAGTGATGTAGAGCATTCTTTCATATGCCTATTAGCCATCTGTATCTCCTCTTTGGTGAAGTGTCTTTTTAGTTTTCCCCATTTTTTGACAGGCTTTTTTACTTTGTTTTTGTTGAGCTGTATGAGCTCTTTGTGGATCTTTGTTATCAGACCCATATACAAAATTTAAAAAACTTTTTAAAAAAACCAGCCATTACAGAGATAGTTGACATTCTCAGTGGACATCTCTTCTATCTTATTCCCATTATACATTCCCAGAAATAATAATCAGTACACCAGATTTGATTTTTATCATTTCTGTGGCATTTGAATCTTTAAATCACATTTATGAGTAAACAATAT
This sequence comes from Uropsilus gracilis, assembly GCA_004024945.1. NCBI lineage: Eukaryota > Metazoa > Chordata > Mammalia > Eulipotyphla > Talpidae > Uropsilus > Uropsilus gracilis. The sequence continues at coordinate 8,635 of PVHY01007771.1, read as the reverse complement.
ATTATTTTACGTGGTTTATAATTTTGTAATTATGGTATTATAATATGTATACCTATCTGTAACTTGTTTTCTTCCCACAAATAAGCAAACAAACAGAAAAATAAATAAATAAATAAATAAATAAACAAATAAATAAATAAATAAATAAATAAATAAATAAATAAATAAATATACACTGCTCCAGGAAAGAAAGGGAAGAGTCCTATAGCCTAAAAATTGACCAATCAATGGTACTGAAAGAAGAGATGGAGTTACCAGAGGGAGAGACAAGGAGAAGGGGAGGGAGGAGGAACACCCAAAGGGCAAAAAAAAATAATTGTAAACAGAACTTATACAATAAAAAAAGAATATCATAGATCTTAAGATATAAGAGAGAGAGAGAGAGAGAGCATGAGAGACAGAGTATGGAGAAATCACATTCCCAGATTTCAAACTCTACTACAAAACTCTAGTAATCAAAGCAACGTGGTTTTGGAATACAAATAGATGCATTCACCTTGAATAGAATAAATTCACACTTACACACATAATTAAGCTATGAAAATAGAACAGAGATGATACAATGGAGACAGGAATGTCTCTTTTCAGTATGTGATAAAATTGGACAGCAGTATGAAAGAAAGGAAACTAGACAACAAATTAAAATATACAAAAACATTAACTCAGAATAGATTAAATACTTGAATGTAAATATAAGACCATAATATGCATAGAAGAAACCAAAGATAAAAATCTCTGAGTAATCATCATCAGCAATACCTTTGGGGATTCTACTCCATTAGCAAAGAAACAGCAAAATATACATATGAGACTATGTCAGTCTCTAAAGAATCTGTACAAAAAATAAACTATTACTAAATAAAAAAAGAGAATCAATTGAATGGTAGAAAACACTTCACATATTTTATCTGACAGGGTGCTAATATTCAAGCTCTAAAAAGAAATCCATGCAATTCAACAACATCAGCAACAATAAAAAACAAATAGCATAGTCAAAATTGGTTATAATGCTGAGTAGACACATCTTTAAAAGGACATGCCTATGGACAAAAGGCATTTGAGTAAATGCTCATCATAATTAACAACCAGGAAATACAAATTAAAACTACAATGAGATTGAGATACCAACTCATGGTTCAAGGCAATAGAAAATTTTTTTAAAGCAACCATGTTGAGTTGTGCAGAAAAGGGAAATCTTATACACTGTTGATAGAATTTAGACCAGTCTAGTTCCTATGGAAAATAGTGTGGGGATTACTCAAAATATTAAAACTAGATCTGCCAGATGAGCCACAAATTCCTCTCTTAGTTATCTTCACATAAAATGTAAAACACTAATCCATAGGGATACATACCATCCTATATTCATTGCAACAATATTTGCAGTAGCCAAGTTATTGAAACAACTTAAGTACCCAACTATAGATGAATGAGTTAAGAAGATATGTGTGTGTGTGATGGAATACTATTCAGATACAAAAGATTATGCTTTTGTCATTTTAAATTGCATAGATGGAACGGGAGGGGTTTCACAAAGTGAGGAAAAAGACAAATACCATATGACTTCATTCATGAGTAGAAAATAAGGAAACAAAACAGAGGAACAGATAAAACTCAACCAAAACAAACCATAGAAGTCTGAGTGAAGGATGGAGGTTACCAGAAGGAGAGGGAAGGTGAGGAGAAAAGTGGGCATGCAGCCAATGAACTATGGCAGATTATTTGTGCACTGTATTGGGTGTGGTGTGGTGACATACATCTATCAGGTGTAAACTTATAACTCTAAAGCTTCTAATATGTTGTAAACCAACATTACCTTAATAAAAACAATACAATTAAAACATGTTAAGGGAAAATTATTTATTATTTAACAGGAAATTTATAACAAAATTTTAAATTTTGCATAAGTAATTACATAAATGCTATGGTATATGATATGGAACACAAAGATTGGTACTTCCTCTTAAATAGGCTAACTATAATAAGAATGGGAAGAGATAAGACTAACTTGTTGTGGCTTCAATATTATTAATATAAAAACCAATACCACTAATGTGTCAAGCAAAAGTTTAGCCATCATTTTATTTTAATAAATAATATATGCATGCATTCAACTACTTTCAATAAACTGAAGAACTACAGCAACAAAAATAAAGATATCAGGCTTGCAGAAATCATAAAATACATAGGAAGAAACATGGGTAACACACTCCTTGACATCAAGCATAGACAAAACTTTGGAGACTTAACCCTGAGTAAAGGAAACACATGCAAAAATAAATAAACAGGACTTCATCAAAATAAAAAGCTTTTGTACAGTGTGATAAATTTACATAAAAATGAAAAGCAAAGCCTTTGACTGGAAGAAAACAGTTGCTTATCAGACATCCAACAAGGTTTTAGTATTATAAAAACAAAGAGTATACATAAATAAATGACAGAAAACAAACAAATTCAAAAATGGGCAGATGATTTTAAGACATTTCTCCATAATGTCTAAAACCATAATGACATAGAGCCTCACACCTGTGAGAATGGTCTATATAATATACAACCAAAATATGTCAGCAAGTGCAGTGAAAAAAAAAATAAATCCTTGCTCACTGTTGGTAGAAATGTAATTGAATGCATCATCTATAAAAACAGTATGGAGTGTTCTTAAAAATACAGAACATTTCAGTTCCATATATCATTTCTATGATTTTTTATTTAGTTTTATATGTCCTTTTGCTTCATTTTTCAATATTCATCAAATGAGTGAAATCATCCAGTATTTGTTTTTCACTTTCTTATTCCATTTCCATTTAACATAACCCCTTGTACTTCTATTACTGTTGGTGCAAATGGTAATATTTAATTTCTTTTTGTTGTCTCGTGTGTATATATATGTATATCTTGTATATATATATATATATATATATATATATCGTATATGTATAAATGAATATATATGTATATATATATCACCTCTTGTTTATCTACTCATGTCATTGGGGGACTTCTATGTTTTCCATAGGGGCGGGACAGGGGTACAATGGTCTATGGTGGAAGACTATTGGTGATTTAGAGGTACATGTGGCATACTATCATATCTGAAGAAGTGTTTATTTATATCCCTAAATCATGTACAGTGCTGTTAACCAATGTTACATCAATAAAAAATTGCATACTAAATCATCTAAAAATGGAAGTATCATAAGGCCCAGTAATATGTTTTCTGAATTTTTACCCAAAGAATATAAAAATGATAACTCAGAAACATTTGTTCACCCTTTTTTCATAGCAGCATTTTTCATACATGCTAAAGCTTGGAGAAAATGAAAATGCTAATTCAGATGGAGGTGGGAAGAATATGGCAGACAAACAGAATTCTTGAATTTTTATTTCTCTCAGGAGTAAATAAATAATGGTGGAGATCGAGAAGCCACATCTAGAGTAAAGCTGGAGAATTGAGGATCACTGCCCCAGTAAGACAAGGAGCCAGAAAATATTGGAAAGGGAACAAAAGACTGAGAACCAATGAAACAAAAATGGTGCCAGTTCAAAGCCCTCCCTCCTTCAGCAGTCCCCAGGCTATCCCATTGGCTTGAAAGAAGAAACATATTTAACTGTGACAGCATAGCCTGTGACACATTCTTCAAGATAAGTCACATACTGGGACACAAAAGAGAAATCAATAAATTTATGAAGATTGAAATCATATTGCCTATATTCTCTGATCACAATATTATCAGGCTACCAATCAAACAAACAAATTAAAAAAAGGAAGTAGGAGAAACCTCTAATATGTGGAGACTGAACAACACACTGCTGTGTGACCATTGGATAAATGAAGAAATTAACAAATACCTTGGGGCAAACAAAACTGAAGATAAAATCTGTCAAAAATATAAGACACAACAAAAGAAGTACTAGGATAAAAGTATATAAAAATTCAGACCCACATCAAGAAAAAAAGAGCTCAAATAAATAACCTCATCTCTTAACTCAATATATTAGGAAAAGAAGAAGAAATGAGAACAAAAATAATAAATGAAAGAGAGAAATTTAATAAAAACTAAAAGTATCAACAAAATCAAATTCTGGCTTCTCAAAGAGAGCAACAAAATAGTCAACAAGCTAAAATCAGAAAAATATATGGAGAAAATAATACATGGAATCAAAAATTAAAGAGGAAAGTTATAACAGAAAATTCAGTGATACAGAAGATCATGACATTACTATATACTTCAACAAATAAAATAACCTAGATGAAATGGAAACTTTCTTAGTAATCTACAATCATTGAAAAAAAGGATGAAAGAGAAAACTTGAACAAACCAGTTATAAGCAAGGAAACTGCAACAAAAATCAAGTCTACCAAGATACTAAATCCATACTCAGTAGAAATAGTGAGTTCTAACAAAGCTTCAAAGATAAACAAATGCTTCAGTTACTCAAATTTTTTTTTCAAAAAATATAATACTAGGTAAAACTTCCAAATATAATTTATGAGACTAACATGACTCTGATACCAAAACCTGACAAACACATTATTTAAAAAGAGAACTACAGACCAATTTCTGTAATGAACACAAAGACAAGTATTCTTAACAAAATTTCAGCAAACCAAATCCCATAAAGTATCAAAATGATTAGAAAGAAATTAACAAATACCTTGGGCTAAACAAAACTGAAGACGAAATCTCTCAAAAATACGAGACACAACAAAAAAAGTACCTAGAGAAAAGTATATAGAAACTCAGACCCACATCAAGAAATTGGCCAAATGGGATACTTTTCAGGGACACAGGTATGGTTGAACATCCAAAAATTGATTAATGAAATTCACCACATACATAAAAGGAAAAATAAAATTGTATGATTATATCATTAGGTGCAGGAAAAGTACTTAATAAGATTCCACATCCATTTGTGATTGAAAAAGAAAAAAAGCTTAAAACCCTTCTTAGGGACCTTCTTCAGTAAAGGACATTTATGACAAACCCACAGCTCATATCATAGTCAATGGTGATAAACTAAAAACTTTTCCACTAATATCGGGCACAATAAAAGGATGCCCACTTTTACCACTACCATCTACTTCTATTCAATATAGTCTTGGAAGTCATAGCTACAGCAATCAAGCAAGAAAAATACAAATAATGCAAATAAGAAAGAAGTAAAAATGCTTGGGTTGTAATAGGGAGGTTCACTTTTGCTAGCTTAATTGACTGACAGTATACTCTTTCTATTAGAAGCTGGGCAAAATTCTAGGTTTTGCACCCAAGGTCCTTAGGTATTTCTCATTTCACAGACTGATGTCTTTGCACCTATACAGATTCTTGGGTCATTGGTGCTGATATGGGGTAATTGGTAGGAAAGAACCAGTAAAGTAGCACACTTGAAGGTTGATTCCAATGAGTATGAAGGATTCAAGCTTCCTACAATTTTGTGCATATCAGGCTTGGTGGAGATCCATGTGATCTCCTTCCTTAGACCAATTCCATCTCCCAAACCTTTCATGTCTAAGCTGTAGTTGAATTATAGATGAATTGTTGGGTCAGTACTACACTTGAGATAGGGTGACAACCAGGAATTGTTCTCTTTGTTTTTTGATTATGAAGCCTTAACCTGGGGCACTTAACCATGTCACTAAGATTCAGTTGCTTAAGCTTAAGCTCTGGTCAGTAAGAGCATTCAGTTGTCTAAGTTATAGTTTTGGATAGGGGTACAACAGGTGTGCAGCATATTACAGGCACGGGATGCAAATAATAGTTTATGAGGAGACATAGGTAATCCATATGACTCTCCTGGTCAGTTTTTTCAGTTTTATATTTAGAGTCTCATGTTCTTATCAGTAATCATCATATGCACTACTCTTATAATTTTCCAGTGGTGTACCCATCATGTTGCTTGCCAACTGTGCCCACACCATTCTCTGGTGTAATACCTGGTCTCAAATGTCCTCAATATAATCATATTCCCTGAAATTAACAACAGTAGAGGGATTGTATATATCAGTTGTCCTTCGTTTCCTAGGTTGTATTTCACAGTATTTCTCTAAATACAGTTGACCTACAATTTTCCTATTTTCACAGAATAACAAAAGAACACACAAAGCTGTATCTTCAATTTTCTTTTATATATTTCTTAAATTCAGCATAAAATTTATTTGCAATGATATATGTATTTTATTGGGCCAATATATTAAGCCTCTAACTTAAATATATATAACATTCAGAAGACATAATTCCCATTTTAACTAGCATCAGTAATAATTTCCACGCCTTCTGATCTGTGCACCACAGCAATCAGATACCTCGGGGAGGTCACCAGACCCCTGAACTCCATGTCCCCAGGTAAAGGGAGAGACCATAAGTGCAGGACCCAAGACATTTTCATGTCCATGGCCCTCTGAGGAGTGCTCCCTAGAGACTGAACACTGAAGAGAGTTTGCAGACCCAATGCTTGGCATCCCAGGTGAAAGGGGAGTTAACAAGTGCAGGTCCTGGCACCATTTTTGTGTGCTGGGGCCCCTGATGTGTATACTACATTGATTGGATACCTGAGGGAAGTCACCAATCTCTGTGTCCTGTGCCCCAGGTGAAGGAACAGGCAGCAAGCACAGAACCCAAGCTATTTTTGTGCATGCCTGGCCCTCTGAGCCCTGTGCTTCATTGATTGAATACTGAAGGGAAGTCACCAGACACAGTGCCCAGCGTTCCAGGTTAAGGGGGAGCTAGCAAGTGTAGGTCTTGGTGCCATCTCCATGTGCTGGGCTCACTGCACTGCACAACACAGCAATCAGACATTGCTGAAGACTAACAATCCCCAACAAACCTCAGGAGTTGGGTCTTTGCCCCCATAGTCTGAAAGAAAGAAACACACAGGTGAAAAAAAGCGAATTCTAGCAGCAAGCTCACCAGCCAATTGCCTTCTTAGATTATAAGAAAACACCAACCACAGCAACACTCAACTGGTAGCCACAAATTTAATGGAGCAGCTCAAGCACAAGACATAATCATCCAGGACATGGTACAAGCCTTTCAACAACCATGCCAGTCAATAAAAGAGCCATAGTGTCCCAATACATAGAGAGTAAGCCTGAAAGGAATCACAGGAAGGAGTGAAAATGCAAATACTCAAGCAAGCCCTCCAGGAAATATACACTACTAAAGGAAAGACAACCTCCAAAAGTCAATAACAATGACATAAATGAAATGCATATCTGTCAGACAAATATTTCAAATTCAGCATGAGAAAAGCATTCAAAGAGTTAAAAGGAGTCAAATTCAGCATGACAAAAATACAGTGTTTAGTGAACAGGTAGAAAAATATACAAAACAATGTAACAGTTAGAATAAGATAGTTGATGAATAAGGGACAAAAATAAATCCTTATGAGAGTGGTAGAAAGAGATCTAGGATATTAAAAAAAAAGCAATAGAAGAGCTCAAAAATACAGGAGAAAGCCACAAAAACAAGATGATATAGATGATATAGATGATATAGATGCTATAGAAGAATGGATGTCTCAAAGAAGAAGAAGAAGGTATCTCAAAGATATGAAAATTTAAAAAAAGAAAGAAAAAGAGAGAAATACAAAGGAAGAAGACAGAAGTAAATGTCAGAGATCTTCAGATAATTCAAAGAAAGGAAATATTAAAGTAATTGGAATTCCAGAAGGAGAATTCAGAGTTATTGGAATGGAAAAGATATTTAAAGAAATAACAAAGGAGACCTTCTTAAACTTGAAGAAGGAAATGACAATAGACATAAAAGAAGCTAGAAGGATACCAAAGTACCTTAATTAAGAAAGGAAAACCACAGCAAGACACATCATTGTAAAGTTTCCAAGAATCTAAGATAAGGAAAGAAAAAGGAAACAGTAGAAAAAGGAAACAGATGACATACAATGGAAAACTTATTATGCATACTTCAGATTTTTCTGAGGAGACACTTCAGGTTAAGAGAGACTAGATAGCTGAGCCACTTACTTGAAAAACTCCAAGAGAAAAAGTAACAGCCAAGAATACTCTACCCTGCAACCATCTCCATCCTTTACAAAGAAAAAAGAAAAACTTTCTGAGACAAACAAAATCTTCAGAAATTCACCACTATTAGGTCTCCAGGAAATTATATGAGACACTTTAATATCAAAACCAACAGAAGAATAAAAAAGAACAAAACAAGGAAGTAAATAGAACTTCAAAATTACTACCAAAATACCAACTTCGGACTCTCAATTATCAATAAGCAAGATAGGCCCATATCAAAAAAGCAAGAAAAAACCCAAGGAAATAATCTAATTGCTCAACTCAAGGAACTATAAAGAGCAATAAAAAATGTAACCCCCCCAAAAAAAATGTACAACCCACATAAGGCAGGAAATAAAAAATTAAAGAAGAAATAAGTGAAATAGAAATAAAAAGATGATCCACAAGATCAATGAAACCAAAAGCTGGTTCTTTGAAAAACTAAATAAAATTGATAAACACCTAGCAAGACTAACAAAGAAAAGAAGGGAGAAAATAAAAATAAACAGGATTATAAATAAGAAAAGAAATTACAACTAACACAGCAGACATCCAAAGGATAATTAGAGACTATTATGAGCATTTATAAGCAAATAAATACAACATCCTGAATGAGAT
>PVHY01007770.1:11990-65515 GCA_004024945.1 Uropsilus gracilis | reverse complement strand
TCCAATTCTTTGCAACTGTAAACAGGGCTGCAATGAACATGCGCGTACATGTGTCCTTTTGAATTAATGTCTTCATGTTCTCTGGGTAGATTCCTAGTAGTGGGATTGCTGGGTCGAATGGTAAGTCCACTTTCAATTGTTTGAGGGTCCTCCACACAGTCTTCCATAGTGGCTGGACCAGTTTGCACTCCCACCAGCAATGTAGGAGAGTTCCCAATCCAGTATTTTTCTTTCTGACTTATTTCTGCTAGCGTGATTCTTTCTTGCTCCATCCATCTTGATACAAATGACATGAATTTGTCTTTTTTGATTGCTGAATAATATTTCATTGTGTAAATATACCACAACCTTTTGATCCACTTGTCTGTTTTAGAACATTTGGGTTGTTTCCATATCCTGGCTATTGTAAATAGTGCCACAATAAAGAGGAGTACAGGTATACTTTGGAATTTGTGTTTTGGTCTTTGGGGAGATTCCCAGAAGTGGAATTGCTAGTTTAAATAGTGATTCTATTTTCAGAAGTTTAAGGGTCCTTCATAGTGACTGGACCAGTTTGCACTCCAACAGCAGTGTAAAAGTTCCTTTTCCCCACATCCTCAACAGTACTTATCATTGCCTGTTTTTTTTGTTTTTGTTTTTGTTTTTTTTTTAATATGGGCTATTCTTACTGGTGTGAGATGGTATCTCATTGTGGTTTTGATTTGCATTTCCCTGTTTATTAGTGATGTTGAGCATTTTTTCATATGCCTGTTGGCCATTTGTATATCCTCTTGGGAAAAGTGTCTTTTAAGCTCTTTTGCCCATTTTTTGACTGGGCTTTTCGCTTTTGTTTTTGCTGAGTTGTGTGGCAACTCACTTTTTAAAATTTTTTTTAATTGATTGTACATATATATATATATATATATTTTTTTTTTTTTTTTTTTGAGACTAGGTCTTGCTATGTTGCCCGGGGTAGTCCTGACCCCATGGACTCAAGCGATCCCCATCGTCAGCCTTCAGGTAGCTGGTATTACAGGTACCCGCCACCACACCTGGCTGCTTTTTTGAGACCAGGTTTCGCTATGTTGCCCAGGGTAGTCTCGAACCCACAAACTCAAGCAATCTCTGACCTCTTGCCTCCCCGCGCTTGAATTACAGGCTACAGGCATGTACGCCTCCATGCCTGCAACTCACTTTCTTAATCTATAGTCAAGGGTTTGAGTAGGCACTTTCTAATACCCTGTTATCTTACAGAATTTGCTTAACATGAAACTTTTAATTATGTTTTAGATTTTTTTTTGGCGTGTTCTCAATATATATTAGTTGGTTATTTATGAACCTGTGTTAAGGCTTGTTAATCAGTACTTTCCTATAAGTGAGAAATCTTCAAATGTTTTTAGTATAAAATAATCTATGGAAATGTGAAATGAGAGAGGTTAGCCAGGAGACTTGTTTTAACTGAATATGAAAAATGAGTCAATCCAAAAAAAAATCTTTGAATATATTACCTACAAGTGTGTTTAGGGCAGTAAATTAAATGTATAAATACAGACATGGAAAATACTACATGTGTTTGTGCACATATATAAAGAGAATAAAATAGCTTCCATGTAAATGCATTTTTAGATAGATTTTATCCCTCAAATGTAATTTTTAAAATAATATTTTTTAAAACTAAATGTTTTCTTGCCATTTTAGATTATTTATCTCCTGAAATTTGCTTTTGCTGTCTTTTTTCTCAGTTCCTAACAGAGTTAGATTTGGTATAATTTTGAGAGATCTTGTTAACTGAATTTGTGAGGATAGTATATGAATTGAGAATCAGTAAGTCATGTCAAATCTTGTTGTATAACAAATAGTTCTTATAATCTGCACTGAGCATGTGCCCTGGAAATAAAAGTCATAAATCTGAATAAGTTTAGGGCCTATTTGTGCATTTTTATTTCTTAGCTATGTTCTGATTGATGTTCTGAATAATTGCAATATTTAGATTTGTAAAATGCATTATCTAATATTTTCAGTAAATATGATTAAGACAAACAAGAAATAGAATAATACATTACTAACCCACACACCATTTAGTTAAGAAGTGTTACCAGTGCAGTTGAATAGTTTAGTTAAGCTTATGAATTTTTTTTATATATATGTGTATATATATGTATATCCATACACATATACTTGTGCGTGTATATATACACGTGTGTGTGTGGCAATGAATGAAACAAAAATCCTTATCCTGGTGGAGTTTGCATTCTAGGAGGGAATATGCCATTACCTAATAATTGTCATTATTCCTGTTTTTAGCATTTCCCCTGTTTTTGTTTTCAGTGATGACTTGAATCTTACGTAGTTATGAATAGTAGGCAGAACAGTTATTTGAAATAAATACAAATAAAGAATGGACACTGACTGACAACATAAAGGGTGCTCTACTAGTGCATTTGTTTTAGTGTAGTTGACTTTTTACACATGAAGCCACTGAGTTCCTTGTATTTGGTTTCATTGCCTAGTCAGTATTATCATATTGTTGGTGATCCTTGATTTGTTGAAGGTCCACAAGAGAAAAATGTTCTGCGTTGCCTCAAATAATGTTCTTGTGTGACTATATTTTACATAATTGGAGAAAATAAAGCTTTTTTGGGGGAGGGATGGTCTTAAATGATTGTTAAATATTATAAAGAAAACTAGAAGTGGCATTATGAATATATATATATATATATAGTTTCTTGTGATGAAAGAAACAAACTTGTGATATACTATAAAGAAAGCCATAAACTAGGATACTGTGAAAGAAACCAGGGTGAATAGAAATGAGTAAATATCAAAGTTAGCATTAGAATTTGTATGGAGGCCAGGCACAGTGGTGCCTGCCTTTAATCTATTGCAGCCTACGGTGGAACTAGGAATTGCTTGAGTTCACAGGTTCAAGACCTGCCTAGGGCAAGATAGTGAGACCTAGTCTCAAAAAATAGCTGTGTGTGGTGGCACGCGCATGTAATCCTAGCTACCTCGGAAGCTGAGACTGGGGATTGCTTGAGTCTGTGGTACCACAGGCAACGTGAACCTGTGGTTCCCTGGGCAAAATATTTTGCGAGACCTAGTCTCAAAAAAAAGAATTTGTGTTGGTCTCTGAACATGATTTTTATTTCATTATTATTTAGGTATCGTCAGATTCTGGAAAAAGCCATTCAGTTATCTGGAACAGAACAGCTAGAAGCTTTGAAAGCTTTTGTGGAAGCAAGTAAGTGTATTTGCCTAACATAACTGTGTTGGGAACTTCAGTCTTGCTCGTCTTGTTATTTTAACAAAGTATTGATAAAATTTGCATTGAGATGAAATTATGTGTGCATTGAGGCTATTTTAGAATTTAAACTCTACAAGCTGATTGTTTTTCAGTGAATTGTCTTTCACAGTTACATTCCCAATTCAAGTTTTGTATAGTTATTGATGCAGTAACTAGTAAAAGACAACATAACACAATGATAAAGAGAATATTCTGGATTCAAATCCTGCTCTGCTATTTTATTATTAGCTGTGTGGTCTTGGTATGTTGTTTAGCCCCTGTGTGTCTCCTTTTCTTTGTCTATAAAATAGGGTAATGATACACATCTCGTAGAGCTACTTGGATATTAAGTGAATTAATGCTTATAAGTGCTATGTAATTAATGGCTATTATTAATGTTAGGAGCATTACTTTTGAATGGAACCTGGAAATACACTTTTTCAAGATACTCTCCCCAGCTTCCTAATTTCAAACATACCAGTTATTTTAAAAATTACTCAGAGCCATCTATGTGAGTTGAACTGGCAGTTGTTTCAGAAAAACTGTTAGGAGTGACTTTACTGATAACAATTGTACATAATAGCAAAAGAATAATCCTTTTAATAAACTTGGATCTTTATATAAACTTTGAATCAAATGAGATGCCATGAAAAAAAGTTAAAATAATTGATAGCATTGAACCATTTTTTAAAAAAGAATTTATTTTGTAATTATACAACATTGGTCATGTTTGCATGGTTGTATTGTAACCCTTATTCCCCACTCACCTCCTCTTTCCCCCTCTGGTCACTCCAGTTCCTCTGCTGCAAGCAGTTGGTCTATGTTTGGCCCGCTGCTCTTTTCTTTTTCTAGAGCTATGTCCCTTTTTCCTGGGTGTGGATTTGCACACCTGGACGGCAACAGATGAGGCCGCTCGGATCTCCAGGAGTACCTGAGGCATATAGTTAGTCCGAACACATTGGGAACTTGTCAGGCAGATGCGTGTTGCGCTTCTCCAGGATCCTTTCTGGGTGTCTGTCATTTGTTGCTGGTTCTGTGCGATACAGTTCTTATATCTGGTTTTAGGAGTGCAACTCCAGCCGATGGCAGTGAGGCATTCTCTGTTGGGACAGACTTCCCCAGATGGTTGGTCAAGCTCCTCTTCCCTTGTTTGCAGTTCTGCCAAGGGGCCACAGCCACTTGTGGGAAGTTTTTCCCCCATTGGTAAAGGAGGAACCTCTTTCACGTTGCTTGTTACTGTGGGTCGGGGGTTTGATTCCCCAGTGCTAGAAGCAATGCAGGTAGAAATCTATGACAGGTCATGACCTCAGTCTCTGGTGTCACCTTCCTGTCTCAGTGGTTCCCAATATAGTGCTTGTCCCACCCAGGTGGTGAGTGTTTCCAGGGCTGTTATTACTTCCTTTCCTCTGCATTATATCTGCAGCTGGAAAGACTGGATTTTTCATTCCTAGTGCAGGTTTATTGAGATTGGAGTATGGTGCTCAGCCCCCATCCCCTGCCCCGGTGAAGGCAGAGGCTAGATTCCCCAGCCTGAGATCCCTGGGCCCAGAGTCCCTGAGACCTTGAGGTCTTGGTGGCATAGGACTCATTCTTGCCCTCCGCCCCTGCCAGTGACCTAGACCGCAGAGGGGGTGAGTTAGAGCTTCTCTCCAAGGGTTCCACATTGATGGAAAGGACCTCAGCACCCACCTCTGGCCAACAAGGCTCACTGTGTCAGCCTAGAAGGCAGAGCCTACTAATCCTCTCTCCCAGCTCATGTTCCTTGGGTGCCCCGCCCCACTCCAAACACTGAAAGGGTGGATGCTGGGGTCCCCAGCCCTGAGAAACCTAGATCCCGAGATCCTGAGAGTCCAGTAGTGTAGGATTCACCCTATCCCCTACTGGAGAGCTCCCTAGAGGGCCAGGCCTTTGAGAGGACCTCAGTCCCAGCTTCGTGATCCTGGCTTGAATCAGGGCTGAGCCTAGAGGGTGGGGCCTACCAATCACCTCTCCCAGCTCCCGACCTCCCAGAGTTCTGCCTCCATTCTCCCCCTCTCCCTCAATAAGAGAGGAGGCCAAGTCCCTCAGCCAAAGACCCCTAGACCCCATGACCCCAAGACGTCTTGCCCAGTAGCATGGGATGTGTCCTGCCCGCACCCCTGCCAGTAGTCTAAGCTGCAGCAGAAGTGTGCTGGGGGCCTCTCCCTGACCCGGGCAGTCCAGGAGGACTTTCAACTCTCTCCTCCTGGTCCAACTGGGACTAAGGTTGGGCCTGGAAGGCATCAGAGCCTACTAAATTCCCCCTCCTCCTCCAAGCCAAGCCCCTAGCACTGAACCATTTTTAACCATCATTTATTTTCCCGCTAACGGCTAATTTAGGATTTGTCTTAAGCAGTTGCTCACATGCAGTGTATTGCTTACATTTAATAATTGTGAAAACTAATATTTGTTGCATACTGTATACTAGATATCTTTTAAAGTACTCTATATATATTGTACTTAAGCATCACAACAACCTTATCACCTTTTACAAATGAGGAAACTGAAGCACCGAGAAATTATATTTCTATCAGAGGACATTTTAATTGGGAGTTGTGGAAAAAGTGTGACTCCAGAGTTTCCCTCCTTAATCACATGTATTAATACCTCACAGATATTTCTTTTTTTTCTGCTCCTCCCAAATATTCCTAAATAATGTTATAATGTATGTTCATATGGTACTTCATTGCTTATTTTGGGATAGTAAGTGTGATAGTAACTCACTACTTTATATAGTTTTCATGAAAATTATTTCACTGTTTCTTCTTTAACAACTTTTTTTGTAACTGGTTAGATGTAAGCACTTAAATATAGAAATATGTGTGTCTGTGCATTCCTTTTGTAGAAAAATAAGTAAAAGGATGTTTAAGCAAAACTTTCCAACCATTTCTGTTCCATAGAAAAGTTGGGATGTTTATCCTGTCTTGTAGGCATTATCTAATTAGAGTAAAAGGAAAACTAGTTCATTCTGTAGTAAGATGATTGGGTTGAATAATGCATAATAATAATAGTACAAATTGAAGTTTATGCTAATATACATTGTTTTTAGTATTAATTTAGGTAAAGATCAATTAATGGATTAATAAATTTCTCATGTTTTCTTATCTCAATTTTTTTAAACAAGTGGTAAATGAGAATGTTAGCCTCGTGATCTCTCGACAATTGCTGACTGATTTCTGCACACATCTCCCTAATCTGCCTGATAGCACAGCCAAAGAAATCTACCATTTCACCTTGGAAAAGATCCAGCCTAGAGTCATTTCATTTGAGGAACAGGTAAACATCTAGAGTAGTGACTTTTGAATTTAAGATAGACAGTTATTTGAGAGAAATTACATTTTAAAGGATATAACCATTCACTTTCATTTTTTTTAAGTCTACCAACCATCATTTTACAATATTAATTCCAATGAATATTAAGATTTTTTTATCTCTAGCTAGTCTTTTCTTTTCTTTTCTTTTCTTTTCTTTTCTTTTCTTTTCTTTTCTTTTCTTTTCTTTTCTTTTCTTTTCTTTTCTTTTCTTTTCTTTTCTTTTCTTTTCTTTTCTTTTCTTTTCTTTTCTTTTCTTTTCTTTTCTTTTCTTTTCTTTTTTGAGACTAGGGCTCACTTTGTTGCCTGGGGAACCACAGGCTCACATTGCCCATGGTACCATGGACTCAAGCGATCCCCATCCTCTGCCTCCCAGGTAGCTAGGATTACAGGATGCACCACCACGCCCAGCTATTTTTTTGAGACTAGGTCTCGCTATGTTGCCCCGAGTGGGTCTCGAATCCGCGGACTCAAGTGATTCCTAGACTTGGCCCTGCACTTCGTAGGCTGTGATTAAAGGCACACGCCACAGTGCCCGGTCAGCTGATACTTTCTCATGAATAAAACTTAATGTAGAAGCAAAATTGCTCTTTATTTAGTTTAAGAAACAGTAAAATTATTAGTTATTAATTTCCTGAAAACAGGAAATTCTAACATACACTAACATAACAGCAAACTTAATATTTATATTATTTTAAGCCATGTATGATGGCATGTGTCTGTAGTCCAAGCGCTGGGAGGCAAGAGGTCAGGGATCACTTCACGGGTTCGAGACTACCCCAGGCAACATAGCGAGACCAGGTCTCGAAAAAGCAGCCGGGTGTGGTGGTGGGCATCTGTAATCCAGCTACCTTGAAGGCTGAGGCTGGGGATTGTTTGAGTCTGAATGATCGGGACTACTCCGGGCAACATAACGAGACCTAGTCTCAAAAAATTTTTTTGTTTAAATTATTTTATCATTATAATTTACACTGCAGAATGTGTTATTTCAAATCAGTTTTGTGATAGTATGTAATGTAATATAGAAAAATTTAGACACTCTAAAGTGTACTATTTACATGTCAGCATAATCTACTGAAGAGAGTATTGTTTCATTATTTTAATTAGTTACTAATATTAGTTGAAATAATTTAACATATGTACCTACTGTTGCAGGTTGCTTCCATAAGACAGCATCTTGCATCCATATATGAGAAAGAAGAAGACTGGAGAAATGCAGCCCAAGTGTTGGTGGGAATTCCTTTGGAAACAGGACAAAAGTATAGTAAATAGTGAATATTGGATGGATATATGTGTATATGTGTATATATGTAACAAGTATAATTTTTCACTTATTTTTTCCCTCACATTCTAATCTAGAAAAATGTAATTAAAGAATTTAACAACTTTATTAGTATGTTAGGAGGTAACCAGTATCCAATGAGGAAAAAAAAAATAAGAGGCAAAGTGGGGGATAGCTTATGCCGTTAAATAGGATGATTGGAGTGATTAAGTGGTTCTGATTATACCTTCTCAAATACTTGAAGCAGGTAAGGGAGTGACTATATGCTGTTTGAGGAAAGTGTATCAGTAGATCTTTACTTAGAGTGGATGACTAGTGTAAAGAACCTATAACTGGAGCATGCTTGGAGTATTTTTTAGTGGTTGTTATTTTTTAAATTTTTATATTGTAATTTTCATATATTGGTCACATTTGTATGGTTGTCATTCCCCTTAGGTATAGCCCTCCCCTCTGTGTTATACCTCTCTCCCTCACCCTACCCCCCATCCCACCTTCCCCCCTTCCAGTTACTCCAACTCCTCACACTGCAAGTCGTTGGTCCATGTTTGGCCCACTGATCTTCTCTTTTGTCCTGGAACATTGTCCTTTTTTCCTGGATGTGAACTTGCACTCATGGACAGCAACAGACCAGGCTGCTTGGATCTCCAGGAGTAACTGAGGTGGATAGTCAGATGTAGTGCATCAGGAACTTGTAGGGCAAATGTATGATGCAGCTCTTCAGGATCTTGTCTGGTGTCTGTCATGTGGTGCAGCTTGTGTGCTGTATAGTTCTGGTATTTTGGTTTGGAAGCCCAACTCCCAGCCACTGGCAGTGGGGGCATTCCCTGCTGGAGACAGACTTACCCAGGTGGTTGGTCCAGTTCCTCTCCTCTCTCATGTTAACAGTTCTGCCATGGGGCCACAGCTACAACTCTGTGACTTTCTTCCCCTATTAATTGGTAAAGGAGGGAGCCTAATGGCTTGGAGTGTTTTTAAGAAGTGCAAGAACATCATTGATGGGTGTGTTGGAATGATTAAAGGAGAAAGATAGGGAATTAGGTCAGAGTCCTGGGGTCCAGATTATATGGGATTTAGGACATTTGACTTTTCACTTTAAGTGAAATTCATTGGAGGATTTTGTACAGAGGAGTCATGTGTCCTGATTTGTACTTAAAGAATCATGCTGACAACTGGGTCCAGTGAACTGTAGGCAAGCTATGATAGAAGTTGGGATATCAGTTAAGAGACATATGCAATATTGCAGATGAGATGGACATTGTAAACAATGCTGGATTCTGGATCTATTTTTAAGAGCTAGGGTTTTTCTGACAACATTGATATGAAGTATAAGAAAGAGAACCAATGTAACTCTTGATTTTTGGTCAGGGTTTTTGGGAAAGATGAAGTTACCATCTACTGAGTGCAAAGCAGGTTTTGAGAGAACAAGAGTTGTTCTATTTTGGATATGTGATAACTAAGTGGAAATATCTAGAAGGTAATTGAATGTATTAGCTTGTGGTTTAGGAGAGTGGTCTGGCCTAGAGACATCCATTGGGGGTTATTGATACATAGATGGAAGTTAGGATCATTAGATTAAAGGACAATTCCAAGGAAGGATATATAAGTACAGAATACCAACATTAAGATGTCAAGAGGAGGAGGAAGATACAGCAAATGAATAGGGTTGTCCTTTGGATTATGAAGAAAACCAGAATATGGAGTGTGAGGACCTACAAGTCAAATGAAGAAAATTTATCAGAAAGTAGTGAGTTATCAGCTGTGTTGTTGATAGGTCAATAAGATGAGGAGTGAAATTAGTAATCAGTAATGTGAAATTCTGAAATTAGTAATGGTGTAATTCACTTGGGGACCATGACAAAAACTGTCTGGTGAAGTGATAGAAATGAAAGC
The DNA here is from genome assembly GCA_004024945.1 of Uropsilus gracilis. NCBI lineage: Eukaryota > Metazoa > Chordata > Mammalia > Eulipotyphla > Talpidae > Uropsilus > Uropsilus gracilis. Next base: position 55,752 of record PVHY01007770.1, on the reverse strand, counting down.
TCAATTGGAGTCGTTTAAGAGAGAATAGGAAGATAAGACTTAGAGATGGGCAGTCTTTAGGGAAGTATTCACAAAAGGGAACAGAAGTAGGATAGAAAACAGCAGCAGAGTTTAGGTTAAGAGATAATTTTTTCTTTTATGAACCAGTGGAAAGCAAAATTTTGATACAGGCATGTAGGCGAGAGGATCTTTATAGGAGTAGGAAGACAGAAAGGAATCTATCGGAGAAGCAGGCTTTATTTAGATAGTGGCATAAACAGTTCATTTGTGACAATTTCTCAGTTGCTCAGCCTTGACACTATTGGCATTTTAGATAATTCTTTATTGTGGGGGCTGTCTTGTATATTGCAAGATATTTAATCGTGTCCTAGGCCTCTACTTAATCGATGCCAATAGTTACCGCTCCCAGCTGTAAAAATGTGTGTAGAAATTGCCACATTTCCTGATGGACAAAATAACTCCTCAGTGATCTGAAGTAACAGCCAGTTACACAGAATGTGTGGGTAGCTATTAGTAATGTGATGGTGGAGTTTGTGCAAGACTTTGATTTCTCAGTGGAGTAAGAATTGGTCATCAACTGGAAGCGTGCATGGGAGTAGATCTTGTGATGCTGAGGAAAAACAAAGATGAGGAAAAAGTTCCCTGTGAGAGTGAGGCAGTGGATGCACAGGGAAAGTAGAGGGTTACGGACTCATTTGAAGGTCAGAGTGATTAAATTGGAGTAGTCAAATTGGTTGGGTTTCCATCAGAGTTACAGCAACTGGATACAGGAAAGACACTGGAGAATTGTTAGGTTTAACCAGTTTTGATTTTGTCCAAATGTGGCAAGAGATAGACAGGGAGATTAGAATATAGGTACTTCCATGATTATAATATTTTCTCATTTGTGTTAAGGCAGGGAGGGAGGGAAGTGAGGACTTCAGGTGAAAGACAGTAACAGTGAATTAGGATTAGTAGTTGGAATATTACAGTGGGTTCAGTAGATTGTTGAATTTGAACACTAGAGAAAGTGAGATGGAAAAACAAGAAATTAAAAAAAAGTTTGTAACTCTTCTGAACCAGTGTTACTACTTACTCTGTTTTTCTTTAAAAAAAAAAAAAGTATGATTCATTAGGAAACTACTCCAAAGTATTGTGTAACAGATGAAAGGTATGAGATTCTTACTTATTTTCTTAAACATACCTCCCATCAATTGACAAATGGTAAAGGTACCAACTGAATGACTTAAAGATATTTCTACTACCTTTCTACTCTTTTACCAAATGAATGGATTCTTTTTTTTGTCCTCATTAATATTTGTGATGAATAGGTGGAGGTTATACCAAGTGTCTTTTGTACATTATTTATGAAATTGTTAGAAAGTGATGCTGCTTAAAAAACAGTTTATGAAAAAGCCTTTACAAGTAAGATGTTGAATTTTGCTTTTCAAACCTGCTTGTTCATTTGTTTTTTTCACTGATTAATTTGAAAAGGCTGGACTTTCTTGTTTTGTTCTTATTCTGTAGGAACATTTTCTCCCTAGCACAGAACAATAGGTTTATTTTCACAAGTAGTAGAAATAAATGTAAAATTAGATACTAATTTTTGCAGTGGTTGTAATTGATAGTTGTATAGCCCATCTTGATCTGTGAGGATTCCAAAAGAATAAAAATTTAATGATTTCCTAAACAAGTGAAAGTAAAAGTGATTAAAAGAATCTGAATAAATTATTGAAAACTTTTTTCTTAAGTAATTCATTCTGATTATGAAAAATTACAGATTAATGGACAGTCAACTTAATTGGCAAACTCAAGAAATATAGTGTTACATATAGAAATTCATATAAATTTTAGTTGTAAACAGAAATAGTATATTGCAGAATATTAATATTAATGTATGACAAAATAAATGAAACAAGAAAATGATTAGTATAAAAGATTTAAGAAGTAAAGAATTTCAAAGTTGGGGCCTAGTGCATGTGATACTGCCTATTCTGGCCACATGGTGGCACCATTTTGTTGATAATATGTTTTCTGTGAGTACTTGGTTTTCTGTATTAATATTGAATTATTTGAATTTTGAATTTTCTGAGGCTATGCATTTCTTGCTAAGATGTGACTACTGGGATAAGATGGAAATTTTACACATCTTTAATTTCACCCAAGAGAGAATTGCCATTAACATCTTAATGTATATGTGTAAAAATATATTTAATAATGTTTTACCAAAAAAATAATATTTTACATATAATTTTATCTACTTTTTTACTTAGCAAAAATACATGATGAGTATTATCACATAGCACTGATTATAATAACTATATTCTACCATCTTTATGTGCCATAATCTAAATATCATAAATATGTTAAGTGATTTCTATTTTTTTCCTATTATAGCTATTTATGAATACCTTTGTAAATGAGCATTCCTTATGCTTACAGTTGTATGCATATCCCTGATTATTCTCTGAGGATTTTTTCCTAGATGTAAAATACAGTGTGTGTACATTTAAATGGATTAAAAGAGTGGTTGGAGAACATATTATCAAAGTGTCTTCTGGGATGGTTGTACTCATTTATAGTCATAACGTTAGTGCATAAGTCACCTGTGGTCAACTATGGTCTGAAAATATTAAGTGCAATAATATATTTTGAGAGAGAAACCATATCACATAACTTGTGTATAGTATATTACTATAGTTGTTCTATTTTATTATTGTTGTTAGTCTCTAGCTAATTTATAAATTAAGCTTTATCAAAGGTATACGTATGTAGGAAAAGATATAGAGAGGGTTGTTTACTATCCAAAATTCTAGGCATTTATTAGGAGTCTAAGAACATATCCCCTGTTCATAAGAGGCATCTACTATATATCACATACCCTTGAATTAGGCATTTTTTTCTTTAGAATCTGACTTGTGAGATTATTTGAGGATTGAGGGAAACTGAATTATAATATGAACAAACGATGATAAAATTTAGTCAAATTTTTCAGTTTGGGTTTTGTTTTTTTTTTAGCTTTTATATATTACAACGCAGTAAAAAGTTTGGTTTCCTTTTATTAACAGAATACATACGGGGAGAAACTGTGTGCTACTCCCAAGCATTTTCTTTGTATTTAGTTATTCTTTCTTTCTCTGTTAAATCCTAGGCAGTACAATGTAGATTATAAACTGGAGACTTACTTAAAAATTGCTAGGCTATATCTGGAGGATGATGATCCAGTCCAGGCAGAGGCTTACATAAACCGAGCATCTTTACTTCAGAATGAATCAACCAATGAACAGTTACAGATACATTATAAGGTAACATATGAGCTGATTTGGTATTAATTTCGTACTGGAGAACCCTACTCCAGATCATCTGATAAATGCTGCTTTATATTAGAAATTCTCTTTAACTTTTGCTTCTACTTTTTAATTTTTCTTAACTGAAACATTTTCTCTCTATAGGTATGCTATGCACGTGTTCTTGATTATAGAAGGAAATTCATTGAAGCGGCACAAAGGTACAATGAACTTTCTTACAAGACAATAGTGCATGAAAGTGAAAGACTAGAGGCCTTAAAACATGCTTTGCACTGTACCATCTTAGCATCAGCAGGTAAATATGTAATTTATGTTTTCATAAATAGCTATCTTTGCTTAATTTTGGCTTCATTACCACTGGAGGTTTTAGCTAGGAACTACTCTTTTAGCACATGATTTACCGCTACAACTCTGGTAAATTACCCTTCGTATTATAAGTCAAAAACAGAAATGAAAATAATTTGCTAGCTTAACTGTTAAATATGCATCAATATAATGTTTTTCAGATTTTTTTTTTTAAGCTTTCAAATCTGAGTTTTAAACCTGGCATCATACTTTTCTTCAATACATATGAAAAATAAACTGTGCTGCTTACTTTTTTATAAGCTATAGCATGTAATTCAATTTACAGAGACTGCATGGTGAAGAAACGCTGGTCTTTGCAAAATATAGGTTTTCTAAATCATTTAGAATGTTTGTTTTTGAACTTTATTTAGTTGAGAACCTAATTACTTGTTTAACTACCCTTTTCATTCTTTTTCAAGCAGTAATCTTATTTATTCTGTTTTTGTTATTGAAAAAGCAGTGCTTAAAGTTTCCAGTTCTAAGACTACTACTGGTTACTAGAATTTCCTTTGCTACCAAAGTGTGTATATGTATTTATCCCCTTTCTTTAATAGACAAATGGTATGATATACAAGCATTAGCAGCTTGGGGTTTTTTCATGTAGTTCTGCATTATAGTCATTTTTATACTTGTGGCTTATCCTTTTAAATTTTATATTGGTTGGCTTTATCATTTTGTCAATTTTAAATAATGCTATAATGATCATGCATGTATATGAATATATGTGTAGGCTAAATTCTTGAGTCTAAAAGTACATATTTTTAAACTTTTGATAGAAATTGTACATTACCTTTAGAGTCACCCTCCACACAAGAATTTCCAATGTTTATCTGCTTCCTCATGCATAAATTACCAGATATTTTATCTTGGCTGATTTGATAGATGAAAGGCAGCATTTTGCTGATTTTAATTTGCATTTCAATGTTCATGTATACCTGATTCCTCATACCTGTATCACCAGATTTTTTTAATCTTTATTAGTCTGGTGCATGAAAAGTATTATTTCACCCCAGTTTCAACTTGCATTCATTAATTATGAATGTTCTTGGGCATCTTTTTCATAGACTGAAGAAAAGCGTTGTTGTAAAGCTTGATTTTATTTTTGTGAATTGTTTTTTATGCCTGTTAGCTCTTTCTTGAGTTTTTAGTCCTTTTCTTGGTGACTCATGAAAGATGTTCATGAATATAAGAAATTTAACCACCCCACCCCATTTATTCTCTCTTTTCTGACTTTGTTAGTGAAATTTTTGCTATGCAGAAACTTTAAATTTTCATATAGTTAAAAAATTTCTTTCATGGTTTCTAGGTTTTGTTTAGAAAAGTCTTCCCTATATATTATATATTTTAAATTCTCTCATATTTTCCTTCAGTACTGTAGGTTCTCAAATTCTCTGCACATAGTACCCCTTTAAATTCTGAAATTGAAAACCGTAGAGAGTTTTTGTTTGTGTAGGTTATGTCTTTTGATCACTGTATTAGAGAATAAAATCAGAAACTTTAAAATGTTCATTTAAAAGTAACACAATAGTAATAAGAGAACCATTATGTTGAAACATAAATGACATACTTTATAAAAATCTTTCAAAGAAAAAATATTTGGAGAATGAAATTGTTTTATCTTTTTTTCATTACTAGCTTACTATTTTGTCTAGCCAAAAACTGAATTCTTAAAGCTACTTCTATACTGTCTTTTTTTTTTGACATGTTTTAGTGAAATTATATTGAGAAAATTCAACTTCATGCAAAAGATGTATACATCTTGGAAAAACATGGCATACTAATGCTTTTTCAGATAATTGTGGAAATTTTATTTTGATACTCTACTTGCCAAATCTCTTATGTATCAGTTGCTGTGTGGCATCTGAAACTCTGTGTACTTTTTTGCATTCTGTTATATTAAAATCTTGGTCTGTCTTGCACTTTGAATGCAATGCAAGATTTAGTACTATCATTTGGGTGTTTGAAAAACTGAGTTGTGCAGAACTTCCAAACATTGACATGCTTCATCATTTAATATGCAGACATTACAGTTGACTATATTTTCACTTGTCAGAAAATGCTGTTTTTTTTGTTTGTTTGTTTGTTTTGTTTTTAGAGACTTGATCTCTCTATGTTGCCAAGAGTAGTTCCAAACCTGACTCAAGTGATCCTTGGCCTCAGCCTCCCAGGTAGCTGGGATTACAGGCGCGCACCCCTATACCTGGCTTTTTTTTTTTTTGAGACTAAGTCTCACTATGTTGCCCAGGGTAATCTAGATCCTGTGGACTCAAGTGATTCCTAGCTCTGCCTCCCAAGTAGCTGGGACTACAGGCATGTGCCACCATACCCAACAGAGAAAAAAGCTTTTCTTGGTAGCAGATACATGTTATCTAAAATTTTGATTATTGTTGATCATGTGGCATTATACAGTTTGGTGTCTGTGGCTTTGATTTGTGCTGTTGTGTTAGTAGTTTTAGCCACCATTACTTTTGCACCAGCAGTGCAAATGCCAATGCATTGAAAAATGAATGTCTCTATGTTATAAAAATAATGTCCATGTCACATATCCCTTGGAAAGGCATTTGGGGCCTCCCTTTAAGAACTGATGCTTTAGGATTTCATTTTTTTATCTTTGTGCTTCCTTTTAGCCACTACATGCACTCCCCACCCCTCAAGAGTAATCACTATTATAGATTAGTTACTCTATTTCTCACTTAAATTTATCTGTAAATCTTAATCCATTTGGATTTATTTTAGTGTAAGGAATGAGATTCAGTTATTAACCTTTTTTTCCCCCCAAATGGCTAGTCATTCTTTATTGAATAATTCATCTTTTTTTCAAGTTACTGATATTTGAAGTACATTGTGTACATTTCTGGGCATAACACTTTGTTCCATTATTAGCCTACTACAAATACACTAGTGTTGCACTAATTGAAATATTATATTTTGTGTTTTATTATCTCAGGGCTACTCCCCTTCACTATCTCTTTTCTAAATTTTCCTGGCTTTTGGCCATGCTTTCTATCTGTCTCATACACGAACACACTCATTTTTTTTTGATGGACCTTTTTAATTCATTACATTAAAGTAAATGATCAGCTATCTTTACATTCATTATATGTCATCAATAAATGAATCAGTGATGTATATATACTAAGGGATCTTACTAAAAAAGGTGTCTTTCTAAAGAAATGCATATCAAGTAAGATTACATAGTGTTCAGTTGTGTCCAGAGAGACTCATAGAATCCTACTCCTGTATTTTTCTTAGGAGTAGTTGATCTTTCACTAATTGAGCATTCGGGACAACTTTATAGAATATAACTACCATAAATATCAAGAATTGACTTTTAGTAGGTAAAAATTGGAGTCATAGATAGATCTTTTTTTTTATTGAAGAGTTAGACTGTGAGAATGTTTGATGCTCATTTGTTTTCTTTAGGACAACAGCGTTCTCGAATGCTAGCTACTCTTTTTAAGGATGAAAGGTGCCAACAACTTGCTGCTTATGGGATCCTAGAGAAAATGTATCTAGACAGGATCATCAGAGGAAATCAACTTCAAGAGTTTGCTGCCATGCTGATGCCTCACCAAAAAGCAACTACAGCTGATGGTAATGACTGTCTTATAAGTATGTAATAGTAAATATTTGATGCACATTAATGGGAAGTATATAAATGGAAGCATCTTGGTATCTTTCAATGGTATTATGTAACACTTGAATAAAGGGAACATTACGTAATGATTGAAGATGGATATCATACAGAGATTTGAGTTGGAGATACCACAGTATTGGAAAGCATTTTGTAGAATGGTGTGTTTGATTTTTTTTCCCTAAGCTGGGCAGAAGAATTATAGGCTATGCTTAATCCTTTTTGGTTTTCAAAAAACTAGTCATTTGAAATCACACCACCTTTTCCAGGAAAGAAGTTTTTATTAGTTGCTTATTCATAGCATCAATTATTTTGTTTGTTTTCAACAGAGGTACTAAAGTAGCTTTTAACAATAGCATATAATAACAAAATAAAAATAACAAAAATATAGACATGGATCGTCAGGAATGTAAAAAAAGTCATAATAAATACTGTAGATCTCTTAGACTCACTACTGTGAATTCACTGTCATCCTGTATCTAAAAGAATTAAACTCTACAAAGTCATTATGTAAGAGTTGTGGGAAGGTGTGCACGTTAACCAGTTTCATTACTGCTGACCCATTTCCACTTCTCTGACTTAAATCAATGAGTGAAAGGATTATATTGACTTCTCATGAATTTCTTTCATTTTATTACACTTTAAGAACCTAGCCAGTTAATTCTCACCTTCCTATCTAAATGTGATATTATTTCAATGAATTATTCTAAATGCAGATGCTCAGAAAAAGTTCTGTATAATTTTAGGATTAGTTGTGATTCTTGAATAGTTGGGTTTTATCTTAATTAAACATATTGTAAGTTAATAAAACTGATTGGTTTTCTTATTTTGATTAATTGCTCAAAAGCTTAATATTAAATTTGTAGCATACTTTTGAGTGGTTTATATGTGTTTTGATTGGTGCTTTTCTTGTTTTCTTTTAAATTATTTTGTCTTTGTGTATTTTGAGTAGCATGAAATTCTTTTTCCAAGAAGATACATGACAAACCAGTTAAAAGTTTGGTAAATAAGAAAAAGTTTCCAGAATTGGTATTGTCAAACTTCAATTTGACTTTGAGCTTTCTGGCCATGGAAAAATTATGGAAAGATGCAATCAGATCATTTTTCTCTAAAATAGAGGGAGATTCAATAAGATCTCTGAGGATACACCACATGATTCTAAATTTTTTTTAATGGAACTCTGTATATAGGCAGATGTTTGTTTTCTTATTCTTTCTACTCATTACTGCTTCCTTGTTTATCTTTTTTGGATATTTTTCTTTATTGGCGTTACAATGCCAGGCTAGCAATCTTGAATTTAATTGTTATTGTTTTTAATTGCAATTCAGTGATTTTTGATGTATTCCGAGAGTTGTAAGACATTGCTAGTAATCTAAGAAACCACTGCCTAGTCAATCTACAGTCATGAAGATTTACTTTTTATTTCCTATATGTTTTGTAATACTAGCTCTTACATTTAGATCTGATTTATTTTATTTTGGGTTGAGTTCTAGATGCTTAGTTGTATTCCTTTATTCTGTGTGCCAATATAACCTATTTGGTTGCAGCAGTTTTTACCCTCCCCTCTTAATATTCTAATTATTATATACTGACTTTTAACTTTGTAGTCAATTAATAAATTGTAAATATACACAGTCTAAACATTATAACAAGAAATAAATAGCTGCCAGAAGGAAGGAGGTCCCAGAAGAGGGACCCACTTCAATGATATGCTGGTAACTTACACTTGGTAATGATTCTGACAATTCACATCATGTGTTAAAGGATTTACCAGCATCCTCCATATAGCCTCATTTCACAGTTAGGGGAGAGTGGCATTACTAAAATTTATGAAATAAGAAATGGCAGTAAGAATGTTAATTAATTAAAAGAACAATTTAACTTAGAAGTATTTAGAGTTAAGAGAGTTAGATATCAAAAGAACTAAGATGAGAAGTATCTGAACTGGAGAAGTGTGGGGAAAACTAGTTGTGCCCATCTTGGTGATTATTATCAAAAACCATTGAACTCTTTTTTTTTTTTGGAGACTGGGTCTCACTATTTTTGCCTGTGGAACTGCAGGCTCATGTTGCCCGGGGTACCACAGACTCAAAACAATCCCCAACCTCAGCTTCCCAGGTAGCTGGGATTACAGGCATGCGCCACCACTGCCAGCTATAGTTTTTTGGAACTAGGTCTCGCTATGTGCCCCCAGTGGGACTCGAACCGTGATCCCTGGCCCCAGCTATGGCTTCCTAGGCTGCCGCTTACAGGCTTGCGCCACCATGCCCAGCCAAAAACCATTGAACTCTTGATGCTCCACAGTAACTAAAACTCAAGGAACTGAATATCTTGCTTGTTTTGCGAGTTTGGAAGATTAATATGTAATTAATATGTAAATGTGTAAATAAAGAAATAGTTGAATTTCTAGACCATGGTATGCTTTTGAAACATATTATTTTGAAAAGGAGAAATTTTTTATTTATTTTGAAATAGAGAAATTTATTTTGAAAAGGAGAAATTCGGATGGAGGAAAAAAATTTTATTTTTTACTTTTTTCTCTTGTGATATATGCATTAATTGACTAGATTTGACATTTTGATTAGGTGATAATTTAATTACAAAAATAATTTTCTAAATATGTTATCTGTATTTAATTGTATATTATTTAAACTACATCAAATGTGGCGCTTTGGTTACTTAAAAATTTTTGATAAGAAGATAGTGATTATTAGTTATTCATGCCTAGAAATTTACAAGGAAAAGGATGCATTGTTTAAGAGTGTCAAACAAGTCTCAAACTTACGACTGTCTTATGTTTATTTAAGGTTCTAGCATCTTGGACAGAGCTGTTATTGAGCACAACTTGTTGTCTGCAAGCAAATTATATAATAATATTACCTTTGAAGAACTTGGAGCTCTTTTAGAGATCCCTGCAGCTAAGGTATTTTCTTGTTTCCAATACATAAAAAGGAAGTAAGAGACTAAAACTATTGACGTAATGAGAAAATAAAATATATAATTGATAAATACTGACAACTGCAACAAAAATACACATAATAAGCCTCAGGTAAATGGAAATAATTTATTTGAATGTTAAAATAGTTCTGTAATGGAATTGTTTTCGTTTTTGTTTCTTTTTAAATTGTATCTTACAATAATGTGACCTAAAATGGAAATCTTAAAAAAATTTCAGGTTACAACAGTCAATTTGCTTAGAATATCTTTGTTGAGTGTCTGTTAAATCTACCTCATGTATTTTATAATTTCTAACTAATGTAAAATTTTATACTTGTCTTCTTTTTTCTGCTCTAGAATGACTCAGATATTAAATATTTCATTTTCTTGTGTGAGAGAATGAGCTATTCTTTTGTATCTTCTGTGCTTGATTTAACTTAAGAAGTTGACTTATTACAGAACTACTTTCATTTTTAGTCACAATAAGGGTTTGGTTCGCTATGTAGAAATTTCAACAAAGTACCAGAGTAGTACTTAATTTTATCTACCTTCCGGACCTGAAGTCATGTAATTACAGGTCACTTTCCCTTTTATCTTAGTGACATTGTGATTTAGGATTTCCTAACATAATCCCTTTACTTGTAGATTATTACATAGTAGAAAAAGTAGAACCAGTGCTTCAGTTACCATTAAAAGTGTAAGGGAAGTAAATATGTTTTTAACAGTAAATGCTGTCATGGTCTGTTCAAGAGTAATAGAAGATTGATTGTGCGGATGATCAGAATTACTAAAATGACAAAATCACAACCCAGTTTGTTTACACATAGTGAACAAGAAATAGTACTTTAGGAGCTAGATAGAGGATCTTTAGATGACCTTTGCCTTAAATATTTTATATATATTTATATATATTTATATATTTTATAAAATATATATTTTATTTATATTTATATATATATTTATATAATATATTTTATAGATATATTATATATATATTTATATAATGTTTTTAAGAGACTAGATCTCACTATGTTGGCCCAGGGTTTTGTCGAACCTATGAACTCAAGTGATCCCCAGCCTCAGACTCCCAAGTAACTGGGATTACAGGCACGTACCACCACGCCCGACTCCTTGTCTTAAATATTTTTAATTCATTTTTAAATTTGAACATCTGTCCTTTCAGTTTTTTCTTCATAAAAAAATTACTTTCTTAAAGAGTCTTAGGGTGGTAAACACTGTGAAAATTGAAATTAAATAAAATAGGAAAAACTAGTTTTCCTTTTTGAGGTATAGCTCCCAGTTAGAAGGAAAATATCGTTAATTTGACTTGAACCAGAACAAAGAATTGGTAGGAATGCTAGTCCCAAATCTCACAATAAGAAAAGGAGTCCCCATTTAATATAATGGATTACACATAAAGAATTAGACAAACTTGGCAAATTTATTCTTGAAGTGAATGACAGGTGACCATGTGTGTAAAAATTGGTGTTGAATAGCTAAACCAAGAACTTTCAATTCTCATATATGAATGGCTGTTAGCTGTAATCGTTTAAGTTTCTGAGGATTTATTGTGTGCTTTTTTTAAACAGGCAGAAAAGATAGCATCACAAATGATAACAGAAGGACGTATGAATGGATTTATTGATCAGATTGATGGAATAGTTCATTTTGAAAGTAAGAGGATTTGCTTTTTCTGTCAGAATGAAATGGCAGTGGACTGTTGTATAATGTTGCTTAAGATATGCCAAATAATTTCCTTTAACATTATTTTACTACTAAAATAAGCTTACTTCCTCAAGAAATAATTCAAGCTAATTTTTATGAACTTATATTCATTCTTTTTAGGGCAGCATTTCTTATGCTGTGAAAAATTTGAACCAGATTTGTTAATTAATTCATTTTTTCATCAACACATTGACCCATGACATGTATCAGACATGTAGACATGCCAGTCACATTTCCTGTTCAGCAGCTCGTTACACTGTCAGATAGGAAAAAGAAAAGTCAAGAGGTTTTTTTTCTAATCTTTTTTAAAGTCTCTTTATTTTTGTCTAACAACCTCCTTCAAACCCAATTCCACCGGTAATGGTTCTATTTCTAAATTTTAATTTTAAAGACCTAACTCTCACTGTACCCTTTCTCCTGTTTGTCCAGAGGTCTGTCTCCGATACTTCCGCTTCAACTGTCCTGTGAGTGCATTGCGTCTCTGCTCCATTGACTCCTTTTTTTCCAGTCAGTCCAGCTCTTTTTTTTCCCTTCACTGCTCTTCCAAGCCAACTTGGATTCCATGAGTCATTATTTTAACTAGTTACCCCAGGCATTTAACTTTTCCCATCTATCTATTGGTTTTTTTTTTTTTTTTTTGTTCTAGCTACCTCACAAAACTTTGCTATGAAGGTGAATGTGTGGATCTATTCTGCATCTTTTCCATATCTGAACTTAAGCAGCTAATGGAGCAGTAGAAGAGTCAGAGCGCCACACAGATGGATAACATTACAAATTCAAGGTCTCGGGTCCTTAGGACCCGCTGTGATTATTGATAGATTTCTCGAGTCCACTTTTTCCCTGATCTGCAACACTTATTTTAGATTACATTTTCCTTAAATTTCTGAGAGAAAAAAGTTAAGAAGCTATTTCTCAGGCCCAGATGAACTTCGGGGAGAGGGGGTTTAGAATAGGTTGATGACAATAAAAAAAATCTCTGTAGAACAAAGTTTCAAAAGTAATATTGTTACATCAGAGGATAGATATATATTTATATTTTTTAATTTTTAATAGATACTACCAATTGATGGGAAAAATACTACATTCTATTTTATTGTGCATTTCCTTGACACTAGTGAAATTTGGTATCCTTTCAAGCATTAACCCATTAGCATTTCCTCTTCTTTGTATTGATTGGTTTTTTTATTATCTATTTCCCTCCACCTTTCCTCTTCAGTCTTCAATGTCAATTTGGTTTAATGGTAACTTACATCTCTGTTGCATGTGTTACAAGTACTTTTCCCTTTGTATCAGTTGTGTTTCTATAGTCAGTACACACTACAAACACATCACCATTTTTTATATTGTCAGATATATCAGTTTCTTATTTGACTTTTGAGTTTCCTATATTAGGTGTTCTACATTTTAGAGTAAACTAAGTTTCCTACAGTAACTGCTAATATTTTCATTTATTTTTATGTGTAGAAATTTTATCTGACTACAGCTCATTTTCTTGTATAATTTTAAGGTATGGTTTACTTGGCTTTTTACAAAGATGGATCACCAGTTATGTAAATATAATTTATTAAATAAAACATTCTTTCTGATCTTGAGATAGTTAAGGTTCTGCATATAGTGATATAGAGGACACATATCTTTATTTTTTTTATTTGGTTCCATTGATCTGTGACAATATGGTAAAAAGCAAATTTATAATGAATTTTGCTCCAGTAAAGCAACACCTACACTACTATATTTTCCATTGAGTTGAAATTCACATAACATAAAATTAGCCATTTTAAAGTGAGAAACTCAGTGATACTTATCATATTCACAGTATTGTACAACTACCCTCTCTAATTCCAAAATATTTTCATCTCTTCAAAAGGAAATCCTACTAAGCAGTTACCTCTGATTTTACCTCTGTTCAGCCCCTGGCAACCTGAATCCTGTCACTTATTTTACCTATTTGGGATATTTGACAAAAATGTATTCATTTAATATGTGACTTACTTGCTTCCTTTAATATATTGCTTTTAAGTTTCATTCATGTTGTAGCATGTAATCAGTTCTTCATCCTTTTTTAAGACTGAGTAGTAATTACTCCACTGCATGGATATTATACCACAATCCTGCCACTATTTTTATTTCATCATTTTATTATTATTTTTTTAAATTTCATTTGACGTCAGTCATCTTTAAATGGTTGTTGATCCCTTTGGGTATGCCCCCATTGGATCGTCCCCGTCTACCTCTGGTCACTCCAACTCTCTTGTTGCTGTTTGTTGGACCATGATTAGCCCATTGGTCTCTTCCTTTTCTAAAGCAATGTCCTGTACCTGAGTGAGGATCTGTGTTCCTGGGACATTATACACTTTGCTGCTTACATTTCCAGTCTTTATGTTGGGCAGCCAGCCCAGGCTCCTTTGGAGCCAGTTGGTGCCTCCTCCTTCTTGCTGGCTGTTTCCTTCATTCTGGTTTCTGTCCCATTTTGCAGCTTCTTTACCTTATTTTTCTGGCCTTTGACTTAGGGAATCTGTCTCCCAGCCCTTGTCCATAGAGAAGTTCTGCAGTGGAGATAGATGTCAGCAGATGGTTAATCCTGCTCATCTCTTCTTTCTTGGTTTGTGGTTCTGCTTGGGGCCACTGCCACATATCTCTGGTCTTCTTCCTCCTCTGGTGAAGGAGGGCGCCTTGCTTTCACCATTGGCATCTTTGAGCTAGGACTTTGGCTCCCAGCGCTCAGTGATGGAGCAGGTGTAACTCATCATGTGATGTCATGACTATAATGACTAGTTTTGAACTTTTAAAAGTTATTTGACTGTTCTCAAACATTTTTCCATATGACCTTTAACTTCATCTTGTTTAGAAAAGAGAAATTGTATGTGTTTATAGGGGAAAAGGGATTTTTTTTTTGATATAGTATCTTTTTGCAGTATGGTTTATAGCCACTCAAGTTACCTTTTGTTCTTGATTAAGATTTTATAATTTATTCCCTTCATTAATTTCTGTACCCATTTTTATAAATTTTGTGCTGTTTTGTTTGGGATTTCTACCCTCTTCCCCACAATCTATCATTTTTAAGTACATAATTTCTGAACTCATGATGAGTTGTTTTTGTTGTTAATATTAAAATATTTACCCTTAGAATCAAGTAGGCAGCTTGCAATATATAAATAGATTTGCTTTCTCCAGTAGGTGGCAGTGTCTTACAGATCAGTAAACTTGAGACAATTGACTTTTGAGGTAATTGCTGTGGTTGAGGTTGTTGCGTTGGTTTTATTTTGTTATCAAAATAATAAGTATCTGTATTCATAGAAATTTTGTTTTGTTTTTATAATTTGTGCCAGTGATTTTGGTAATTTACCTTTCAGCTCACATTTGCTATAAAAAGAAAGGAGTAATTTTAGCTTTGTAATCTGTTCCTTTTTTCTTTAGCACGAGAAGCCCTACCAACATGGGACAAACAGATTCAGTCTCTTTGTTTCCAAGTGAATAACCTTTTGGAGAAAATTAGTCAAACAGCACCAGAATGGACGGCACAAGCCATGGAAGCCCAGATGGCTCAGTGAATCCTTGCAGAACTTCTGTATATACTGTATCTTTTCCCATGTTGTACAGATTAATTTCACTTGCTCCAAAGCATTTGCATCATGATCTTCCATATGTCAGTCCCTTTTATGCTGGATCCCAGTTAAAGAGGATTTATTAGAGCAGGAAGTACAGCATTTAAAAATACGTAGTTCCCGTATATTCAGGATCTCTGTGTATCAAGCTAACTCAGATGTTTTGAAAACTTTTTCTTTAAGCTGAGTAAGTGAAATATCTGTGGCTAAACGTTTGGGATTTGTGATAACTTTGTAGTCATGTAAAGTTTAAGTGCTTTGTGCCTCTCCAAATGTGGTTATTCTAATAAATGGAGAAATGAACCAAATAAAAGTAGTACTTTGTTTTTAATTGGTGAATAGTGCTTTGTTCCTTTTTCTTTTCCTTTCAGCGGGGATTGATTTAAACTGTATGTTGGAAATGTCAAGGGACTATGGTGCCTGTTTTTCTGGCACTGAAATCCCAGAGCCAGTAGACAGTATGTATAATACTTGCAGTTATACTAAGAGCATTGTGGTGACCTATTGGACTTGACCCTAGATAATTATGTTTGCCTTTTTCTCCCTTTTTCTTCCCCCTATTTTTAAAAAAAATTTACTGGTAGTTTATCTCATTTTTTTAAAAAAATCCCCCTTTTAAATATTTTGTTTGTTTTTGTCCTTCCTAAATTATTTTTTGGGGGTTCTATTTCTCAATAAAATTTCTCATTGTTAGTGCATTAGTAAAGTTAGTATTTTTGATATAAAACTGGGTAAAAAGGCACAGGGAACTAGACTTGCAAGGGGAGAAACTGGAATCTTAAATCCGGCATTCCCAGATCCTTCCTAACCTTTAGCACAGTTGGAGTTGCAAGACACAGCAGGTTAAAGGCAAACAAAACAATTTATTTACAGAGAAAAAGCAAGAGTCACTGAGGTCACAAGTGGCCCCTTATTTGTCTTACCTCCAGTCCAGTCTCAGTCTCTAAGTCATAAGCAAAGTTGCATATTTTAAGACCAAATGGTGACCTCCAAGTTTAAAGTGGGAATTTCAAAACAAAGCAGATCAAAGATGGCCAAGATACAAGTTTTCCAAGTTTTTTTCCAGGTTTCCAAACTTTTCTGAGTTTTTCAAACTTTCAGTAAATACACATTCAAAGTGTCAACTTATGCAGGTCTCCAGCTTTTCCACCAACATCACAGCAGAGGTCCAAGTTCTAGTTTCCAACAAAAGCAAGTTTCTAAGTAACTTTTCCATTTCCCTGGGTGGACCAGATCCTGAAGTCCCAGCAGTCCAGGCCATCGCTCATCTGTCTGGGCCAGAAGCCCACAGCATCTTTTCTCTACCTGGACTGCAGCCCATACCTGAGGCCCAAGGCCCCAGTCGTGTTGTCTTCCTACTTGCACTGGTCTCTTATCATCTCCTTCCAGACTGCCCACAGTGACCCTTCTCATTTTCCCCAAGGCAAATGGCATCCTATTTTGCTGCATCACCCCCTAACAGATATAGTCAGCATTGTTAATGTAGTATTTAGTTAACATAGTGCTATTTGCTATTATATTTAGTAAACATAGTTAGCATTGCTAGCAAAATTAGTATTTGTTAGCCTAGTTAGTAAGCATAAGTAGCAATGCTAGTTAAAATTGTAGTTGGTACAGTAAGAAAGAAGGCCACCATCCTCTAGGGCACTGTGGTCACACCCTGCTAAGAAGACTCAAATCAGAAATTATAAAATGTCTAGAACCTTGAAGTTCCCTTCACCAAGGTGAAGCTGGTCTGGGACAGAAGAGGCCATGAAGACTATTAAGAAGACAGAGGGCATGGTGACGCAAACCTGTAATCCTAGTTACCTGGGAGGCTGAGGCTAGGGAACACTTGAGTCCATGGATTCAAGACAACTCTGGGCAACATAGCAAGACCTAGTCTCTTAAAAATAAAATAAAAATAAATAAATAGATAAAAAGAAGACAGTTCAACCTAAGTGTGCATTGACAGAGGCATAGACTACAAAGATGCAGTTTCTGTGCATGATGGAATGCTACTCAACTATTAAGAGATGAACTCTTATAAATTTGTGATAACATGGATGGAACTGAAGATTATGCTAAATTAGAAGGAGAAAGAAATAACTAGTGATTTCACTTGTGGAATGTAGAGAAACAGGAACTGACAAAACTGAAAAAAAACGCAGAATTAGTACAGTAGAATTGAAGCTGTTAGAGATTGAAGGAACGGGTGTGTTGGGACAAAGTGGTGAGTGGACCTAATGGTCTAGGATAAAGGACAATGGGTGTTTGGTGGTGGGTGTGGTGTGATACATCTAAGATGGTGTGAACCCTAAATCATGAAGTATAAATCAGTGCCATCTTAATTCTTTTTTTTTTTTTCCAGAGACTAGGTCTTACTATGTTGCCCAGAGTTGTCTCGAACCTGCAGACTCAAGTGATTCCCAGCCTCAGCCTCCCTGGTAGTTGGGATTACAGGTGCATGCCACCATACCCAGCACCACCTTAATTTTTTTTTTTTTTTTTTTAAGACTAGGTCTTGCTATTTTTGCCCGTAGAACTGCAGGCTCTCATTGCCCAGAGTACCACAGACTCAAGCAATCCCCAGCCTCGGCTTCCCAGGTAGCTGGGATTACAGGTGCACGCCACCACGCCCAGCTGTTTTTTGGAACTAGGTCTCGCTACGGGTCCGAGGTGGGACTCAAACTGTAATCCCTAGCCCCAGCTGCTTCATAGGCTCAAGCTTACAGGCACGAGCCACCGTGCCTGGCCTAATTCTTTAGACAAAAAAAAAAATCTTGTCTAGAAAAAGGATGCAGAGCTCCTGCAGCCTCACATAAGTCAGAGAAGCCCTCAGTATGAAAGCCTGGAATCATCACCCCTTGTGCAGTTATTCTAGGTGAGGGACACAGGATGCTCTGCTCCTCGTTGTGAGTATGTTAAAGGCAGAGGCTCACAGGATGACCTGGCTCTGGGACCAGTTACATGACAGGCCCAAGGATGGTTTTAACAAATTATACCACCCGTGCGGTACTGTCATCATTACAGGGATAGTGCATCAGGGCTTGAAACCCGACTCTCTCCTTGTTGAGACTCAGAATACAAAACTTACAGGTTTCTCCTGAGCACAGAATTTACCAAAGCAAACTTGCTGTGTTCGCCGCACTCAGGTTCCAGATTGACACCTCCAAGGCTTCAAAAGAGCAAATCCAAAATACCCAGTGAGCTCAGAGGATGGACTGGTGCCACCTAGCACGAGAGAGGCCCAAGGAAGTGTGCAACTGAGTTTCCTGAGTACACTGTGGGACTTGGCCTTCCATGGCATGTTTTCTTTTTTTGTAACAGTGGTACCTACCAGTCCCTCTGAGGGACTTTGTTCCCCTGCCTGTCATCTTGGAAGCAAGAGCACTTATAATACTGCCTCTGTATCACAGCTGGGTGATTAACAGCAAATCATTACCTCTGTCCTTTGTAATTTTTTTGTTTTAGTGAATTGTCTTAGCAGTTCATACACTTCAAAGTGGGCTGTTACTAACCACAGACAGTTGGTGGCGCCCGCCTCTTCAAAACACACTTCTGAAATTACGCCAACCTGGTCCTGGCTATATACTGAGAGCGCCTCTGGGCGGGGTTTGCCCTCTGGGTTCTCAACATGCACTTCATGAAGAACTTTCTTCTACTGGGGCAACACATTCTACTCCAAAACTTCCCCCCTTCCTCTCTCCTACCTCCGTGTAGAATAATCTCATTTTTCCTGTTTGGCTCCTTGTGGTCAAGATAAGGGAGAGGCTCTTACTCCTGGGGAGACACCCTGGAGCTTTCTGCCACTCCATCACTTTATTAAATCTCAGCTTCAAATTCAACTGTGTTGGCTAGAGTCCTTGTTTCATAAGAGCGAGGAACCTCAGACCCACCCCCCTGGCCAGGCAACTAACAGCTGGAGGTTCCCAGGGAGCTCCCTGAAGGGGCAGATGTCTGTGGGTTCTAGAGGAGAATTTTTGGTAAGAGACAGTAACATGGAAGGCTGGAGATGAGGCATGAAAAATGGCTTTTTGAACATAAATATTCAAAGCTACAATTATATTGCAAATATACAATTATATTTGTTCTTAGAACAAATGGAATTCAATAAAAAATAATTTAATGTTGCACAGTGGTAGGCTTTGTGGACAATACAAATAATAATGAACATCTTTTGCCGGGCACGGTGGCGCATGCCTGTAAGCGGCAGCCTAGGAAACAGCGGTGGGGACCAGGGATCGCGGTTCAAGACCCGCCTGGGGCAACATAGTGAGACCTAGTTCCAAAAAAAAATAGCTGGGCGTGGTGGCACGCGCCTGTAATCCCAGCTACCTGGGAAGCTGAGGCTGGGGACTGCTTGAGTCTGTGGTACCCCAGGCAACGTGAGCCTGTGGTTCCACAGGCAAAAATAGCCAGAGCTAGTCTCCCCCCCAAAAAAAACAAAAACATCTTTTAAAAAGTTACCAAGTTCTGTATTAAGTGTTACTTAGTCTTCATGATAGTCCCTTTTATAGCAAAGGAAAATGGATGAAGCTTGAAGATGAGATGGACAATTGAGAAATGACATGAGTATTCAAGTAAGCTTTCTGAATCTGAGTGGTCTTTACATCACATTCATTGATTACAGCTAGTCTCACCTAACTTGGCCCATTTTAACGGATGAAGTACAATGTTGAATGGCGATTCACCCATACAGTTAGTGGCGGCTCCAGAAAGAGCCTCTTGGAATGATGGCTCACATTCCAAAGAGGAATAAACATCCGCATAAGTTGAACCCACAAAGCAGTGTTTTGAGGGAGCTGGTGCAAAAGCTATCAGCTATTCCCCCCCCCTCTGCCCACATGTTCAGAAACCACAGGATATAATGATGCAGATGGAAAAGACTTTTGTACTATTATTGACATCTTATTTTTTACAGTGTAGCATGCGTTACAAATTTGCATAGCATCCTTGCTGCTATGACCAGCAAAACATCAATAATAATGTTTGCTTTACAATAGTGTTAAGAAGTCAATGAAATATTTTTCAAAATATCTACCACAATATCAGGCACATAATATATGTGCAGTAATGGTTGGTTGGATCACGATTAGTTAGAACTTGTTTCAACTATAGAACTGTAGCACTGTAGAATTGTTTCAAGTATTTTCATTGTTATAATTTACAATGCCTTAATCAGTAATCATTGTCATAAGTTTTCTCATGTCTTTATGAAATATACACTGAAATTTAGGGATAAAGAGACATTAAGCCTGCCATTTAACTAAAATGGATCAGAAAAATCTCTCTACATATATATCTATTTATCTATGTATCTCTATCTGTAGGGAGAAAGTAAATTAATAGAATGTTGATCTTTGGATAATCTTAAAGAAGGTTATTTATGCTATTATTATAACTTTTCAGTTAGTCTGAAGTTATACCAGAATTAAAGTAGTAATACTATTGGTCCCTAGCAAACACTAAATAAGGGCTTTCACAGACATTATCCCCACATCATTGAACCCTCATAACGATTGTAAGAGAAAAATGCTATTATGAGCTTCATTATTTTACAGGTGTGGCAACCAAGGTTTAGAGAACTTACCTTATTTAGTAAACACAACAGTAACTGAGGCAATAAGATTCAATTACAGGTCTAACTTGAAAGCCCATATTCTTTTTTTTTTTTCTTAATATATATTTTATTTTAAAACAAAAAGGAGAGTGTTGACACCATTCACAGAGGTCATCGTGCTAGTCAAGTGTGCATTGTTTAAACATGCCTGTTGAAATAACACATACATATGTTGGAATACTAAAAAATAACCAAGATTTTTATATTTTTGTAAATTATACTTTCTATACTGTAGATTGTGTATGTTATGTGTATTTTTATGGAAAACTAATAAAGGTACAGTGGTATCTTGAAAAGCTGAATGTCACCTATTCCAAAATATGAATGGAGCCCTACTTTATGGCACCTGGGTGGCTGATGGGGACATAGACTCTTAGACTCAGACAAACCCTCATCCCCACACCAAGACCATCTTCACACTCTTCTCTGTCCAAAGTTTCAGAAACTAATTGCCTTGGATTTTCTGATTGCAGCTCCCTGGGCTAGTACATGCAGGACACAGCCCCAGGTAGACTGTTTTCTCAGTCTACCTGGGTGTTTCTCCAAGCTGTTTTCTCACACCCTACCCTCAGAGGACACACTGAGTGACTGGGAGGTGTCTGTGACACCTCTGGTTGCCTGGTCTCTGCGGAGACCTTTCATTTGGAACCGTTCGAGCAAGGGAATCACTGGAAGTAGTCAGGGATCTCTCCCGAGGCCCACGGGCTTCTGAGGGACCAGAATATCTAGTGTTTCCTATTCATATTTAAAGAATGGCCACCTGCTTCCTTATCAGTAGTTGAAAGCCCATATTCTTAAATCAAGCCAAGTCCCATTAACTATTGGTATAAAAAGGACAGAGTTTACAAAAGGATTAAGAAGCAGAAAGCATAAAAAGCCTAGGATTAGTGAGCTCCAGGGTTCAGGGGTTGCTTGAAGTAATGGGTCAAAAAAGGGCAGTGACCGTAGATGAAATGCAGACCTTAAAACTCACCTGTGTCTCCTTCCCTCCCTCCCTCCCTCCCTCCCTCCCTTCCTCCCTTCCTCCCTTCCTTCCTTCCCCAGTCTCGCTATTTTGCCCAGGGAACCGCAGACTCACATTACCCGATACCACGGACTCAAGCGATCCCCAGCCTCCACTTCCCAGGTAGCTGGGATTACAGGCGCGCTCCACCACGCCCAGCTATTTTTTGAAACTAGGTCTCCCGGTGTTGCCCTGGGCAGGTCTCAAAGCCACGGACTCATATCAATTCCTATTCCCGGCCTGCGCCATAGGCTGCGATTAAAGGCACGTGCCACCGTGCCCGGCCCTCACCTGAGTTTTCAGTAAGTCCTCTGTTTCAAGTGGAACACATATAGAGAAATTCTGTAATTGCCGGGCATGGTGGCGCGTGCCTGTAAGCGGCAGCCTAGGAAGCCACGGCGAGAACCAGGGATGGCAGTTTGAGACCTACTCCGGGCAACATAGCGAGACCTAGTTCCAAAAATATAGCTGGGTGTGGTGGTGTGCGCTTGTAATCCCAGCTACCTGGGAAGCTGAGGCTGGGGATTGCTTGAGACTGACGCGCTGCCTACTGCGCTAAGAAGGCAGATTGGGGATTGCTTGAGTCGTGGTACCCTGGGCAACGTGAGCAAAAATAGTGAGACCTAGTCTCAAAAAACAAATATACAAAGAGAAATAGTGTAATTATTGAAACTCCTTTTCCAGTCCCCCTGCCTCCCTTCACCAGGAGTGATGAATGCATTTGAATAACATGGTCTTACAATGTAGGTTTCCTCCCTCCCTCCCTTTCTCTCCCTCCCTCCCTCTCTCTCTCTCCCTCTCCCCCCCCCCTGTTCAGTAGTGACTTTGTCCCTATGATTGACACAATAGACAGAAAACTCAGCTGGTTTCCATTTCAGAAAGGTTCAAAGTGGCATTGGTGTCACACACACACGCGCGCGCGCACACACCCACAAATGTTCAGACAGACCTAAGACTTCAGGAATAGAACAGATCTTTTCCAATATGTATCAATTTGTGTGTGGCGCTGGTCAATACAAGTTCTGTGAGTCTCAGAAGAAATTGCTACCGTTATTTAAAGAATGTAGATTATGTAGATTTAGGGATATTTCTCCCCAACAACATTTTTATTGGAGAAACCTGTCTTAAGGCAGAGCAAATACCCAGAGGCAAAGTTTTGTGCTCTAAAAAAAAGGAAATGAAAGGAATGAATTGATTTGCTAGAAGGGCTCCCCCTCCCCCCATGGAATCAAATGCTTACTTACAATTAAGGAAACCAGTGAAAACAAAAGTTGGGGGAGGGGGGAAGAGGAGGAGGAGGAGAAGGAGAAGGAAGAGAGGGGGAGAAGGTAAGGAGGGGGAGATTGCATGAAGGAAAATGACTGTTGAAAAATAAGTGAGATGAGCATCTTCCAAATTGCATGCCTTAGAAAGCATCTACTGTGTTCTCAACACCGTGTCACTTACAGAAGATCATGAGAACAGCAATAGTAGTAATGTAAAAGTCTTTTCATCAAACAGCTGCTTGCATATGTGAGGAAATGTTCTAGTTTACCCAATGAAACACTAATGAGAGATTCTAATACAGTTATCCTTTTGGATGTCTTTTTAATAATGTGCGACCCTCCATCTTTTATTGCCTTGGTAATCATTTCCTTTTAAATTTAATTTCATTTTTACTTTTGGTGTACAAATTGTAGCATCTCTTCTCTCAAATTGTAACTGTGACTCAAATTGTAACTCAAATAAAAATACTCCTTCGAACTATAAGTTTGCAAAATCCATTTCCTGTGTTAAAGTTCGTTTTAGTTGAAAAAATAAAATCCTGGCGCATCAATAGTGAGGCAAAATATGATAGACCCAAATAGAAACAGCTGAATCTATGGTTATACTTGGTGACTTCAAAACCCTACTATCAGCAATAGACAGATTCTGTGGGTGAAAAATTGTAAGAGTGCAACTGGAGTTCATTTACTCTTTACAACACCACCTGTCAACTGGATCTAACTGACATCTGTGGACTACTTCCTCCAAAAGCCACAGAACACACATTCTTCTCAAGCAATATCGGACATATACCAAACAGACCACATCCTGGGCCATAAAACACACCTTGACACGTTAAAAAAGACTAAAAAGCATAAATCTGTATTCTCAGACTGCAATAAAATTAAACTAGAAAGCATTAACAGAAAGATAAATGGGAAATCCCCATTGGGTAAACTATTTGGAGATTAAACAATAGGCTTGTAAGTATGGATCAAAGAAGAAATATGAAAGTGAAATATGAAATATGAAAGTGAAAATTTTTTGAACTGTTAAATGAAATGAAAGCACAGCTTACTAAAATTTGTGAAAGCAATGCATGTATCAGAAAACAGAAGAATATCTAAATAATACCTAAAATCAATAATCTGAGATTTCATTTTAGGAAACTAGAGAAAAACAAATTCAATTCAAACGAAGTAGAAGAAAAGAGAAGCAGATTAGAGTAGATACCAGTGAAACTAAAAACAGGAAATTAAGAAAACCAATGAACCAAAAGTTGATTTTCTGAAAAGACCAATTAGGTGGTTAATATTGGGAAAAGAGAAGATTAAAGAGTAATTTATACCTAAATTGTTCAAATAATTTCTAAAAATGCAAGAAGGGATATTCCCTAATCTATTTTATGATGACATTACTCTAATACAAAACTAGACAATGATGGCAAAACAAACAAGCATACAAACAAAAACTACAGACCAATATCCCTGATAAACATTGATGCAAAAATCTTCAACAAAATACTTACAAATCAAATTCAACAATATGTTACATGAATTATACATCATACCCAAGTGGAATTTACTTCAGGGATGAAAGGATGGTTTAATATATGTAGATCATTCAATCAGTGTAATTCGTTACATGAACAAAAAGATTAAAAATAATATGATATTGATAACTGCATATTCAACATCATATTGAAATTCCAGATAATGCAATAAAACCAGAAAAGAAAATTTGAGAAATACAGAGAGAAGAGAACTGTCTTTGTTCATAGCTAACATGATCATTTACACAGAAAAATACTAAAGAATCAGTAAAAAACTTCTGAAACTAATAAACAACAATAGCAAAATTCTTGGACACATGAGTATGGCACAAAATCACTTGGTTTCCTGTGTGTCTCAAGGAAGAGTTGGCATTTGCTATTTTAATAGCAGAAAGGTTGAGGACAGGAAAATTAGAAATCTTGAGAGTAAAGAAGTGTCAAGAGAATGGAAATGAGGATACATTACGAGGGACTAGGGAAAACTATGGGACTGTTTTTTGAACACTGAGAACTTATGTTGTGGGCCAGGCAGTGCATGGAGTGAAGTGAAGAGAAGGTGATGGAGTCTGGGATTGCATAGAGGCAGGAAAACTAGTTCAAGCTCTAGAAATGTGAATATGCGAAAAGATAATGATATTCTGGATTTCATCCAGGTTAGTGGAGACCAAGAGAAAACAAACTAATTCATTTGATAAATGATTTGTTATCTAGTCGGTGTCAGGCATTATTTTAGGTGCTGGGGATACAGCAACAAATGAAACAGGTTATCAAGTGAACTTTAAGTGATAGAAGTTGGTGTTTGATTGAATATATGAAGGGAGAAAGGTGTGATTAGACAATGTATGGATCCTCAATTTCTCATCTTAAAGAATTGAGTAGGTAGTGATATTGCTTGATCTGCTATGGAAAGACAGCCTGGGGGACATCCACATGGCCTGATTTAGTAATCACTTAAAGAGACAATCAATCTGAATATTGATTGATCTGAACATCAACAAGGCATCAGTAGTAATGAGAAACAGTGAAGAATCAGAGTCTACCTTTGCACATGAAAGACAGTTGAAGTAGATGACATTGAAATGAACAGAATATGAAAGGAGTGGACCTAGTATAGAACCTCATAGAACACCTGCATCTTGAAGGTAGCTAAAATTTGTTGAGTGCCTATTAAGTTCCAGGTGCTTTCATGCTTTAGCTCCCTGAAATTTCACAATAGACCTGATTGGTAGTTTTGCCTGACAGATGAAGCTGGCTTGCAAGTGTAGGAGCAGAACTAAAGGAAATTAGGAAGTGAGGTTTGTTTTAGGGTAAAATGTTGCATGTGGATCAAATAAAATAAAAATTTGAAGAAAAAAAGGTTGCTTCTACGTTTATCCAATATTTAACCAAATTGAGTCATACTAAATTTGAGAATTGAATTTTTATTACTTGCTTTACTTTGAGCTCATACTCAAAAGTGAAAGGAAATCAACACCACAATGATAAATTGACCAGGTAAACAGTTGAGGAAGAGTTGTTTTGGAACTGGAAAGCTATTGTTTTGTCTACATTACAAAACTTGTAGATAAGATGAAAAGGGGCAAAGCTGTCAGCTAAAATTCAGTGTTTTATGATAGTGATCTGTAGTTTTTCTCTCTTCAAATTCCTAGATGAAAGAGAGTTGAGTTACTGCAGAAATCTTTCAAATCTCCTTTGAGGAAACTAAACTATGAAAACTAAATTTAGAGATTGACATAAATTGAGTGACTAAGACATTTTATTGAGATAAAATTGAATGACATAAAGACATCTTATTGAGAGCAGATACATAAAGAATTGAGTTAGTAGACATTATTTATTTTATTCATATTTAGCTATAATACCAAATTTGTAAGCCAGAAAATTTAGTAACAGAAAAGCAAGGAGAAACTAAACTGAACCATTGAGCAAATCAAGGGAGACATTTCCCTTAGTTCTTTTAAAACAAGCAAAATTCTAAATTTTGAATCCATATAACTATGGTTGTGCATCTTCTTCAATTGCAAAAGGTAGAAAATACTCAAGCTGAAAGTATTTGCTGATTTTAGTCCCTTCATTAAGAGTTTTCACCTAGAAAAGAAACAAAAAGAACAGGTTTAAATTTTCTCAAACTTCTTTTTTCATTTTAATAGATTTTTAATTTTACAATCATTTTAGATTTATAAGAAAGTTGCAAAGATAATGCAGGGAATTCCCATATCTCTTGCATCATTTTTCCTACTTATTAATATCTTACTACGTTATGTTTGTCAAAATGAGTGGAACACTGTTCATACATTAGTCAAATTAATTATTGGTCAAAGCCTATACTTTATTCTTCAGTTTTTATTCTTTATTCTTCAGTTTTTACCTAAGGTCCTTTTTCTGTTCTAGAATCCTGTCTAGGATAGTATGCTATATTTAGTCATCATATTTGTCTAGGCTCCTTCAAGAGTTTCTTGAAGAGTTTCTCAGATTTTCCTTGTTTTTGATGACCTGGAGGATTTTGAGGAGTACTGGCCAGATCTATCTTATAGAAGATGCTTTGATTTATGTTTAGTGTTTTCCTAATGATTATACTGGAATTATGGGTTTTTGAATGGAAGATGTCAAAAGTCAAACGCTATCATCACATAATCTCAGGGGTGCATGCATGAGTTATCACTGACAAAGTTGACTTTCATTGTCTGGATGAAGTAGTTTTGTCAGTCTTATTCACTATAAAATTGCTCTTATTTTCTCCCTTTTCATACTACGTTATTTGAAAAGAAATCTGTATGTAAACCCATGAAGAAGGATTGGGGAATTATGCCTAAGTCCCTTGAAGGAGAGTATTTATATAAATTGGTTTGAATTTCTATGTACTCCTGGGAAATTTATCTATTTAAATGTGTATGTACATATATAGATATTGATAGCCACAGAGATTTCATAGATATTTTATTTGGATTATAATCCAATGTTATTTTATTTGTTACTCAAACTATTCCATTGTTGGCTTTGGGCACTTTTTCAGCTGGTCCTGATGTTCCTTTGTATCAATCTTTTTTTTTTAAGTTAAATTGTGTTATTTGATTTATATCTTATTTCTTCCATTTCAGGTATTAAATATCAACTTCTATTGTCAGTGAACACTGTAGGATTCAAGTTGATGAGAAGTCAAGACCACAGATATTTTATTTCAAGCTTGTTTAAAGATTGAGTGAGATAATTTCCCAGTGGTAAATATAAAACAGATGTCAGGAACATCATTATATTTATGTGGGTAGATATTTTACCTGAATTGACTCATATATTTATCTAAATAAGCAGAATTAAAATAATCTAATATTTTAAATCGTTGCTTCAGATCTCATATCTGTGTTTATCATTATAGATCGATTTTTCTAAAGTATACATCTATGTACGTTGCTTCCTTGCATAAAGTTTGCAATAATTCAAATTGCTTATTGAATAAAAGGAAAACTCATTAGCCTGGACTTTATAACATTGTATGCAAATGCTCTATTTCACTTTAGAAAATCATTTATTTCTCATTTTCCTATTTGAACCACATGTTTGCATCATGTCGGAACTAAACACATGGAGATAGTTTTCCTTTATTTTTGCCTCTGTAGTTTTGCTAATGTTTTTGCTGATTAGAAACAATATCCACTTCTACTAATGTGAACTCTAAAGTCATCTCTTGTATCGGAATCTTATGTGCCCAATCTGATCCATTTCCATTCCTGTCAGCCTTGCTCTATGCTCTAGGAGACAGACCTGTGGACTGGAGCAGTGCTTTCCTGCCATTTCCCTTTCTGGTGGGTTCAGCCTTCTGGAAGCCCAGACTTCAGAAAGTGAGACAAGGGGCGTTTTCTTTATATAACTTTCTGTGGAGTTGCTTCAGGCTCTCGAGTCCTAAGGTGAGGCTATTTCTCTCAGGATGTCCATCTTCACAAGACTTCTGGATGCCTGTAACTGCTCCCTCCTCCCCTCTTTGGGACCAGGAGGGGTGATGGTTTACCTGTTGTTACCCCAGATCATTTCCTGGCACCAGCCCCACCCAGGTCATTTCCAGATCACTTCATTAGCCCAGTCTTTTGCCCACAGCCCCGCCCACACACCTTTCTAGGTTGTCATTAATTCCTTATCTACTGAGTGCCATCTATTGCTATTGCTTATTGTGACCCTGATACTTCCTCTTAGAGTCAAAAACCACTTCCTTCAAGAAAATGTCACTTACTCCTTTCACAGGATATAATTTTTTTCTTTCTTTGAACATAAAATAACACTTGTCTAAAGGCACTGATAGTCGAACTCTGCATTTGATTTTGGGCTTATCTAATGCCCTCATTTTGAATATAAAGTCTCTAAGGACCAGAGGATCTGCTTCTTTCTTTCTTTTTTTTTTTGTCTCCCACAGAACCAAGCAATGTCCTGCATACCACTAGGTATTTGACACATTGTTTACTAAGAAGTAAATAATATTTTTTACATATCTTCCAAGAGCTAGTTTTGTTAACTTACTCAGAATTCTTACTGACTTGAGAAAAGAAGTGAGATATTGCAAAGAAGGTAAAAATGTTTTCTCTTAATATATATTTTTAAAGTTGATTCACAAAATCATGTTGATTTCTACTTTACTATACCCTCAACAGCTAATTCTGAGAATTTTGAAAAAATTAGTTGAAAATGACTAGACTGAGTTTCATTCAGATGGGAAATTCAAGATCACATTTCCAAATTTCTGTGTCTGCCTATTTCAAAGGTCATCTTCTCTAATACAGACTTTCTGTTTAATCTCAATTTTTGATAGATGCTTTATGCCATAACTAATCTATTATGTAATTTTCATTTGCTTTGTTTTGTAATTATTTACCTATTTCTTTTGTCAATTTATTGGAATTAGAAAGAAAACTTGTTTTCTACTTCTTTTTTACCTCTGGTATTTTATAGTTGCTTCATTAACAGACCAACAGAATTCTAAGAAGTTCAGAAAAGGCATGATCCCTTAATTTGGTAGAATATAGTGCTATTATTATGGTTTTATGTTGTGTCATCCCCATCCCAAATCATATATGAAGACTCTCATCCTCATTGTGATGGTATTAAAAGACATATCTTTTCATGAAAATGAGACTACCAAGAGTAGATTACTGTCCTGATAAAAAGAGAGGTCAGAGCACCCTCTCACCTCTGAGGATACAGGAAGAAGGTGTTAAGGAAGTTCCTTAAGAAGGATCTGTAGTAGTCTACACCTTGACTTCACTTTCCAGCTTCCAGAACAATGAGAAATAAATTCCTGTGTTTTTAAGCTGCCCAATCTATGGTATTGTGTTATGACTGCTCATGCAAATTAATATAGCTATCTTCTTCATAAGGAGAAATTAAAATCAATCTCTATATTAAGATAACATCTGGGAGACTTGAGGAATTGTTATAAATGGATTATTATTCAAAACAAGGCAAACTTTCCAGGGTTTTTAATTATAATTCTAAAAAATACCCATAAATTCTGGTACATACCATTATGATTCTTCTTATTTTGTTTTAGAAAGCATTCATGGCTCTCCTTCTATTGATGTCTCTCTTGATTTGGCAAAGAGAACAAACAGGACAGAAGGCAGTCACCAACCAGTCATCACAAATGGATCCCTGTTTGAAAACATGAAAGAAATAGAAATGTAAAATCCATCTATTTGAAAATCAAGACTTGTGCATTTTTAAAATATTTTGAACAGAAGCAGAAGGCACTTTGAATTCAGAACTTATATGGTTACATTTAGGAAAAGGTTAGTTGATTTTTCCATATAATACTTGTCTCTTAATGACATCAAATATTTTCAATTTATGCTTTGTAATATGGAAAATAAAGATTTATAATCAAAGTATCAATACAACGGTGAGCTAGAGAAATTTGAGAAGAATAAAATTCTTTTGTCTTAGATTTCCTCCATGTCTGAGAAAGCTACTAGAAGATAGCTCCATCAAAAGGAGGGAATAAACCAATTCAGAGAAAGGAATGGAATTAAAGAATCAGGAGTCTAATAATGGAGAGCAGCTCTTCAGTGACAAGGTAAAGGAGAGAGCAGGGTGAGCATTCAGCACAAGTTGCATAGAGCCACCAGGTCAAGGGGTACCAGTTAGAAAGTGATTTCATCAAGAAGATGAAAATGGAAGCGTTGGTAAGATTTTAGAAAGTTGAAAAAGAATTTGATGGTAAATTACTTTTAGGTAAATGGAAACTACTAGTGAAAAAGCCAAGAGTGAGTAATATAAGGAAACAAAGATTATCAGGAAAAACAGTCATAGTTTACTTCATGAATCAACTCTGATGAGCAAACAGAGAAATTGAAGTGTAATTATGGAATATGGACTATGGGTTTAACCAAATCACAGCGTATGGAAGGGGTAGGTATAGGAAGGTGCATGGTTGGAAAGGAAGAAATTGAAATTAGATTTTCATCTTCTATAGTAAGGAGGTCAATAGACAGTGCCCAAGACTGAAAAGTCAAAATACATGTCTATGATTTGGAGATACGGAGAAAAATACCCAAAGAATCTGGTCTGATATTACACTTAATCTTAGCCAAAAGACCAAGAACTGTGAAGAATCAGGTTTGAGAAAAAGGAATAAGACAAACAAGTTTGGGAACTGCGAATTTTCTTAAAACTTGCAAATTGATGTTTAAAAACTATTTGCTTATACAGTGTTGAAATATTGAAAAAGTAGATCAGAAATTTTGAGTAATATTTAAGAAGAATATGAGTAATATTTAGGAGAAATATGAAATAGATGGAATTACAGTGATAAAGCAAAAACAGTTAAAGAACCTAAGAGCTAGCACTGTCATTGACAATACACTAGATAAAGCCTGAGCCCAAAACCTGGAATCTCAGAAAGGTAGATCATCTAATAGGGGAATAGAAGACAAGGGGGTTAACTGGAGTCTACCTGAGCAGCTGACTTGTGCCTCTGCTCTGAATACAGCATGCAAATACATTTCATAGAGGATCCTAATGTGGGGGTTGAGGCCCCAGAGAGAAGAGGGGTGAGATAAGTAAGGGCATTTTTTCACTTATCTCAGAAGAGGTCAAAGTCCCCTAAGGCTTACCACCAACACATGGAAAGAAGGGGCAAAATACTATGTACTTTAGCACAGCAGAGAAATCTAAACTGCTCCCATACATGGGCTAGACAGTGTTTATGTTTCATAGTCATTGAATATTTAGTCTCATTTTTCCTTAATATATGTTTTTTTTTTCCTGCTGCCTTTGTAGTTTTAGATGTTTTGACACCTTTTCTTTTCTTTTTTTTTGAGACCAGGTCTTGCTATTTTTGCCCAGTGGAACCTCAGGCTCACGTTACCCGGGGTACCACAGACTCAAGCGATCCCCAGCCTCAGCTTCCCAGGTAACTGGGATTATAGACGTGCGCCACCACGCCCAGCTATATTTTTTTGGAACTAGGTCTCACTATGTGCCCCAGGTGAGACTCGAACCACCATCCCTAGCCCCAGCTGCTTCATAGGCTGAAGCTTACAGGCCTGAGCCACTGTGCCAGGCGAAACTTTTTCTTAAAAATTTACCATAATTTAAAATTATATCTGTGATTCATTCAATTTGTCATATATTAATAGTTCATTTTATTATTATTTTTGCTGAGTAATATTCCATTAAGAGGAGATATCACAATTTGTTTATTCATTTCCCTACTAAAAGACATTAACTTGTTTTAAGTTTTTGGCTATTATAAACAAAATTGCTCTCAACATTTTTGTACAGATTTTGGTATGGGTATATATTTTTTGGGGGTAAGTTTTTAGGAGGAGATGGCTGAACGAAATGTTAGGTCTAAGTTTAGCTTTTTAAGAAACTACATTTTTATTCTCACCAGTTAGGGACAAAAGTTTCACTTCTTTCTCTGCCATCACTTGTGGTTTACTCTGATTAACAACAGCCGTTCCCACAGGTGGGTAGTGTGTGTTCCGATGGCTTTAATTTGCATTTCTCTAAAGACTAATAATACTGAACAGGTTTTATGAAATTATTTACCATCCAAATAGTTTTCTAATTTTATTTTATTGTGTTAAGAACACTTTATCTATGAACACATTTTAAATCATACCACATCTTAGATGAGTATCAAAATAATTATATGGAATAAAAAAGCTAGATAAAAAGGTGTATATTGAATGATTCTAGTATATAAAATTGAAGAAATGCAAATTAGTCTGTAGTGACAGAAAATTTTGGTGGATAGTTACTTGGAAAAGAGGAAGAATTACCAAGGTACATGAGTGAGGGTGAAGATAATGATTATTTTGAATGTAAGAACTGTTTCATTCTTCTAGTGAATAAAGTGAAGCTTGTGGTGTAACAGAATATCCGTGTATGAAAAGAATGAATAGCCTTGACTAGTGATTGTTTCTATTAACAGTGCCTTTCAGTGAATGGGCAATACCTCTTTAAATTTGAGAGCCCTCATCTGTAAAATATCCTAGACTTACCAGCTTTAGAGGTGGCCTAAGAATTTAGTGCAGTAAATATGTCATGAACCTGGGACATAAATAATTCTCTAACTTTGTATGACATACATTACAAATCTGAGTGTTGGTTTTAACAGAAATCTAGAAAGAGATCCCATAACCAAAGGAAACTATTACTTCAACAATTGAATACAAGCCGGGCGTGGTGCTGTGTGCCTGTTATCCCAGCTACCTGAGAGGTTGAGGCTAGGAATCACTTGAGCCTGCAGTTTTAAGACAACCTGGACAGTATAGCAAGACCTAGTCTCTAAAAAAAATAAATAAATAAATTGAATAGAGGTTACACATCTAAGAAACATCCATTCTAGGTGATGGATATCATCAAATGGTCTCCTCCATGTTTATAACAATTTTGTTGAATGTGGATGCATATTTGAATAATACAGGATTGTAGGAGACTCACAGGAATTCCGTATCGAGTCCGGTACAGGGTCCTCATTGCAACACTTGTCCCGCACAGACAGCATTCATTCATGTCTGAGGCAATTTGACATGAAAGGCATGTGAAGCAAAATGTGCCACAGAGACCTAGATACAAAAAAGTAGAGGACAGATTTGTGGTGTAATTAAATCATCATGGGTTTTCAAGCCCTTCCTCCATTAGCCTCTATGACCAGCATCTGTGGTATTGCACCCTGCTCTTGACTATCCATGTGTGAGTGGGTTCACCTGGACTAGGAGGCAGGGATAAAATGGCAATGTCATCCCGGGAGAGGGGGGGAACACTGGGAAAAGAACTCCAGAGAGCTGGCCCAGAGAAAGAGTGTGAAGATTCTTGGGTGGTTGGAGGGCTTGTCTGCCTCTCAGCCACCACTGACCCTGCTGCTTAGCCTGCCTACTTGCCGTACACTTGACCAAAACTCCCTGCCTGGTGTGTCTGTGTACCTGGTTCCTTGAGAGCATTGAAGCTAAAAATCCACCAAGGGCTCCAACATTCTTGTTTAGCTGCTAGAACCAATGAATCTACCCAGATTGGGAGTTATAGTACAAAGTTATTCTAATGTGTCCTCACCACAGTTGAAATTTCCTCTCATAAATAACAGTCAAATCATGGGGTCTTTGCCAAATATCCAGATGTCAAGTTCATCTGCAATGTTCATAGTGCTTCAACTTCCTCTTCCTCCAAATCCTATGTAATGTATTTCAGGAATGATTGCACCTTGGAATGTATGCATTTTTTTTTTAACAGCACTTCCTTTATCCATTTATTGAATGAGTAGCTACATTCTGGAGATTATCCTCAGTATCACAATTGCCTGAACTCTAGTGGGAAGATACAGATAATATGAACATTTCTCCAATAGAAACCTACTCAATATGCCAATGGGTCACCCACAGAAATGGTCCTCTATGGCTCTCAGACTAAAATGATGAGACTAAAATGTGTTGAAGGATGACAAGGAGTTTTATAGGTAGACACAAGGGCATAGAGTCTCTGGGATTGCCTGCTTGTTTTGGCAGTTGCTGGTGTTCACTCAACATGGTTGGAACCCAAGGATGGATTCAGAATGAAATGATTTGGGGACAGATGATGATGAACTATGAATACTCAATGTTAATTATAAAAATGATGAGGAACCACTGAAATGTTTTAAGAAGGGAGAACGTTATGATAGAATTTACAATTGGGAAATTCTGTCATGAAATAAGCTCTTACTAAAAGTAATTGCAATACACTTACTTGAATAACAATGCTAGGACTGAGGGACTAACATCTTTAGAGAATTTAACTAATGTAGTCTAATTATCACTATGAATTTCAGATGTTGAATTAATATCTTAAGATTTGTAAGTCATCACCTTAGTCCACTACGTCAATGAGAATGAGTAAAACCACTTGTTCCATTTCCTAGGTAATATTGTTCCCTCTATGCTTTTCAATGAAATTATCAACTCAATTAGTTTCAGATTTCAATTTCAATTGCATTGGTAAGCTAAAGGTTAATGTATTTTCTCCCTGGTGTTAGATGTCTAGAATATGTAGAATTAAGACAGGCAAATAAATCTCAGAGTCATTTTCTTTTGTAGGCAGGTTTGTCTGTTTCTTGTTGATATTGAGAATTAAATTTTTTGATGATCTCTTACATCTCCTTTTCACTCTCAAACTTTTCTCTCAAATTTACTTAGAGACTCATAAGAAAAAGGTAAATAGATTTTCTCATAAGAAAGAGTTAAATAGATTTTTCCCCAGTAGATGTTATTTGAAATTATTTATTTTCAGACATGTAAAAACTGAAAGCATAAAATAAAATAATTCTCTCAGCTAATGCTTATATTATGGATGAAAATATCCCTTGTGTTTTCAGTCATCAAGTAGTGAATTTAATTACTTAATTAATTAGAACTACTAAGATTAGTTTCCTTTTTTTCCTTAAATCAAATGAAACTTAAAATGCCCTTTTAATTTCAGAGAAGACCTATATCAGTGTATAGTTATTAAACCTAAGTATAATTTTTAGACTAGAACTGTTCATTATGGAATTATTGACTAGTCTTTGAAGGACTGGAGAAGAATTAATACAATCAAACAAGTCTCTTGTTACCCAGACAATTGATTAAGGTGAAAAGCTCTCTGTAGGAGCTCAGGAACTTTTATTACACAATAAAGAGGGGTAAGGGAGGCATTTGGTCTTGGGAAGTCACCTCCACATCAACTATGAGACCCTTTTCCCAGCACTTACAGACGCCACAGTCGCTGAAGCAATCACACATGCCTGTCTGCCAATTGGAGGCTTGGGCCCCATAGCCACCTGCAGGCTGAGTCACAATGACCACTGGTGATGCAGTTTGCATTTTCGATGTTAAAGGGCTGTGACCTGAAAGGGAAAAAGTTGGCTCAGTAACATCCGGGTGCTCTTGGAAACCTCTGTGTTGAGGCACTCTGTTTCACTGGTCAGTGAGAAACAATTTATGTCAAATTGCTTGCTGATCTCTGAAGAGTATATTTTCTTTTTTGAGAATAAGTCTTGCTATTTTGCTATTTTTGCCCGTGGAACTGCAGGCTCACGTTGCCCAGGGTACCACAGACTCAAGCAATCCCCAGCCTCAGCTGGGGATTACAGGCGCACGCCTGTAGCTGAGGTTACAGGCCCAGGTATTTTTTTGGGGCTAGGTTTTGCTGTGTTGCCTCGGGTGGGACTCCAACCACGATCCCCAATCCCAACTGTGCTCCATAGGCTGGTGCTTACAGGCATGTGGCACCATGCCTATAAGCATATAATTTCTATCTCTACCTCCTCAGAATACAAAGGCTCTTTTGGGGAAGGAGTTTCCTGAACTGATATAATGAACAGATTGTTCTCTTGGGGTGAGGGAGCAGAACAGAGTCTTTAGAACCATTTGTAGACAGCAACCTAGTTGAGGAAATGAATGACCAACCTGTGATAGGGAATGGAGAAGCATATTATAGCAAACAGGTTTACACAAATGATTATACACCTATCATTTGACCTCATCACTCTGATAGCAGATGACATGGTTGGATGGGGGGGAGCCAAGGTCCCCACTCTTGGTGACACAGGTGGAATTGGGGCTCCACCATGTTTGGTTTGGGGCCTGAAGTCTGATAGAAAATTCTGAGTGAGAAGTCAGATGGGACGTGCACAAAGCATTTGTGGGCCGGGCCACCAGAAGGAAGAAGAAAGGTCCTAGAATGGCGCTGGAGGAGGAAGCAGCAGAGGAGGCACCATGAGGTCTGCCCTGGGAGCAGCAATGGGCTATAGTTAGGAAGGGAAAGTGGAGAGGCTGTGAGCTTCTGGCCTGGACGGGCAATGGCCTAGGGCAACTAGGAACTCAGAAAGGCATGTTGGAGAAGCTTGGGATCTGTGTAAGCTGACTTTGTGTCTGTTGAAGAAATCTGAAAATCTTGGAAACCCGGACTTTGTGTTGAATTCTGTTTCACATTGATTGGTTGTGAGTCCCCATTGCTTGGAGCTGGAACAGATGCTGAAAGAGAAGTGGAAGCACCATTTTCTTGGATGCAGGTGGCTGGAGAACCCCAAGTGTGACTTTCAACTGAAAGCCTTTGATTGGACTGTGTGGTGAGAAAACTGGAGTTGTGTTTATCCTTTTTGTAAATAAATCCTATTTGGTGTTGGTCTCTTAGAGAACCTGTTCATCTTGCTGGAAGAACATGGACAGGGGGTAGAGCCTGGGACAATAAAAAGCAGAATTTCAACAGGTAAAGTTTTTTTTTGGTTTAGAAGCTTGAGGCTTCTTGCCCCTTCTGCACCAACTTCAGTCCTACTTAGAACTTTCTTCTGAAGATGTATTTCTAACAATGCATTCATAGCAGCATTTTTTTTTTCTTGGTGGCTGATTCAATAAATCATGCATACCCATGCGATAGAGTGTAAAGCATTATCAAAAAAAGATTAAGGGAGCCTCTATATAATAATGTGGAATGATCTTTAGGATATACTGTTAAGTGATAAAAGCAATGTACTAAAGAACTTAAGAAATAAAAGGGTAGCTGTTTAACTGTGCCATAAGAATTATAGGAAGAATAAGCCAGAAACAAATAAAATTTATTATGTTCAGAGTAATGATGGGTAAAGAACCAAAGAATGAAAATTGAGTAGTAGGGACAGGTGACATTTCTCAAAAATTCCGTTTCTACAGCTTTCTCAAGTCCTGCTAATATTCCATACATCAAGTTAACATAGAAATATCTAAAGTTAGCCATAATGTGAAAGGACCCAAAATTTAATATAAATTCTAGCATATGAACCTGAATATACTACACTATTAATCACACTGAAGGGAATAAGGATGAAAAAGGTAAATTAAGTAATTTTTTGACAATGTTTTGACTACAAATTGTAAAGTTAAATACAAAAAGAACTGTCACTTATTGGACACTAATTAATAATATGGTTTTCACAGGAGTGTGTATGTTACTGACACACACACACAGGACTGAACAAATAAATACATTGTGAATAATGAGACAGAGGTTTTTTATTGTCATAAAAATTATAAATAAGGACAGATGGATGGCTAATATGAATCCTGTGCTGTTGGATTTTTATCAGACATATGAACTCATGGTTTTGGCATATGTGTGCATGCATGCACACACACATACCCCATAAACACAGAGTGATAATTTCCCCTTTGTGGGGCCTTTGAGGGTCACTCCAACATAATTATGGAAATAACACTAAGGAAGGCACTTGACAGGAGCTGTTGTACTAACAGGTCCTGGAGGAGGAGGCACGGTGTGCCCATACAAAATCACCCAGAAGCTCCAAGTTTGATAACTGCAGATGGGGAGAGGGTATAGCAAGGATCTATAGCAAATGCTTTTACAGCCGGGCGTGGTGGTGCATGCCTGTAAGCGGCAGCCTAGGAAGCCACGGCCAGGGCCAGGGATTGTGGTTTGAGAACCGCCAGGGGCATGAAGTGAGACCTAGTTCCAAAAAAAAAAAAGCTGGGCGTGGTGGTGCGCAACTGTAATCCCAGCTACCTGGGAAGCTGAGGCTGGGGATTGCTTGAGTCTATGGTACCCTGGGCAACATGAACCTGAGGTTTCTCAGGCAAAAATAGTGAGACTTTGTCTCAAAAAAAAAAATGCTTTTACTGAGGGTTATGGGTGGAGTAGCTTGTGACATGAAGGAAATAGTCTCATTAGAAAGTTTGAATATAGTTGAGTCAATATTTGAAAGGAGGAAAAGGTAAATAGGGAAATCATTTTAAGGCTTATAAACACACATATTGGGAACGAATACAGAGCAATGGGCAATAATGAGGTAAAAATCAAAGAAGTGCTCGGTGCCAATGAGGTACCAAAAACCAACTTTACATTCTCTCACACACAGATAGATATAGATATATGTGATATATAAATAATTTTCCTAGCTATGAGCATTAAGAAAAACTAGAAGCAACAATAATCCAATACCAATAAACATGCCTAAATCTTGGTTTCTAAATACCTTACTTCAACTGAAAGAAAGAGAGCCAGAGTTTATGGAGAAAAGACTGATATCAAGGTTGGGGCCAAAAAGTACAAGATATGACTGTAGAACCAAATGACACCAAAACATAAAAATGAGCTTAAAAATGAATTAGAGATGCCTTGGAACCAATTTGGTGGTTTCCCCAATGAACAAATCTGGGATAATTTGAGCAACAAAAAATAATGTTAATAATGTTTTATGACTCAAAGACTAAAATAACTATTCACAATCCCATACTGAAATAAATTAATGAATTAAAAAATGGAGAAGGCATAGTGTGTTCAATGGTAGAGTTCCCAAAGAATGATAGACATACAAGGTTATCACTTGGCAAACCACAGTAATAACAGTTGTAGACAAATTCTTATGGGTAGAGGCTAAAATGAGCAGGCTTGGAAAATATGATGAGAAACAAGTTATTTCCACATTCTCAAAATATCTCCTCACAGATTATCTACTGGCTACAAAGAAAATGTAGCACCTTTATTAGGAAAATGTGGTGACACTTATCGCAGCAAATTGATCAGAGTTAATGTTACCAGTAATAGCATGTAGTGACAACACGAGTCTCTTTATTACCAAGCATTGAAGGACACAGCATCATT
The DNA here is from genome assembly GCA_004024945.1 of Uropsilus gracilis. Taxonomy (NCBI): domain Eukaryota; kingdom Metazoa; phylum Chordata; class Mammalia; order Eulipotyphla; family Talpidae; genus Uropsilus; species Uropsilus gracilis. The sequence goes on along the minus strand of PVHY01007770.1, from coordinate 15,724 downwards.
TTTGTGTTATTTCTACCAAAGATACACAATCAGAAACTGATCAAAACAAAGTATCAGACAAAAACAGATGGAAGAATACAATATAAGTGATCAGTACTTTTTACAAGTGTAAAGATTGTGGAAGACAAAACTGAGGAAATATTACAGGTGGGAAGAGACCAAGAAGACATGCAGCCAAATGCAATTTGGAATCTGAATTGAATCCTGGCATGGAAAAAGGACTGTCATACCCTAGAGTCAGAGCACAAACCAAAACAACACCAGAAACCCTCTCTTTACAACACTTCCGTTATTGCTAGAATGAAGAGGATTGTAGAGAGAAGATGGAAAAAGTAGGTGAACATGGTCAAAAAGTATATACTTTCAGTTATAAGATAATAAGTCCTGGGAATATAATGTACAGCATGACACTTATAGCTAACAATACTAAACTTCATATTTGAAAGAGTAGTTAGTAGAGGTTCTGGTCATAAGAATAAAATTATAATTATGTATAGTAATTGTTAGACATCCTGTTGACTATTTCATAATATAGACAAGTATTGATTGTTATATTGCACACTGAAACTAACATAATGTTACGTGCCAGTTACCTCAACAAGCAACACAAAACCTGGTGTGATTGGCCAGTTTGCAGTAGTGCAATAGCACCAAAGTCTAAGTGATAGCACTAGGGAACTCAGGACACCAGGGTTGTTTTTCTCTACTGAACATTAATAGGAAAATTGATAAAACCTGAATAAGGTCTGAAGGTAACTTAGTTAATAATAGTTTATCAACACTAATTTCTTGGTTTCAGTATTTGTACAATGCTTAAGTAAGACATTTGTTATATGGAAAGCTGGGTAAAAAGTCCACAGAAGTTTGTGTGCTTTTTTGCTTCATAGTTTTATTGACATACCTTATATATTGTAAACTTCATTTACGAAAGTACATATCAATGATTCATAATTGTATAAATATCACCATAATCTAATTTTAGAATGTTTTTGCATACCTCATCAACAAAATTAAGCCATATGATCATCCCAATAGATGAGGAAAAATCATTTATAACATCCAACAAACACACATATGATAAAAACTTAATAAAATAGGCATAGAGGAAAAGTGCATCAATACAATAAATACCATATATAACAAATCTGCAGTTAACATTATACTCAGTGGCAAAAAACTGAAAGTTTTTCCACTAAGATCAGGAACAAGCTGAGAGTGTCCACTTTCATTACTACTATTCAACACAGTATTGCATATCTTAGCTAGTGCAATGAGACAAGAAAAAGAAATAAAAGGTATCTATATACGAAAGGAAGAAGTAAAACTGTCATTATTTTGCAATCTATTTTTATACATTGAAAACCTAAATATTTCATAAAAAAACAAAAATTTGAAATGCATCAATATTGGAGGTTACTTTATCAATATTAATAAAAATATATTAAGTGAAAAAATTCATTCATTACAATTCTATAAATACAAATTATAGTCACATTTGCCAAATGAGTTAATACATATAAAATACCTGGCAATATATTTAACCAAGGACATGAAAGACTTATACACTGAAAACTACAACAAACTATAGAAAGAAGTTGAAGACACACACACACACACACACACACACACACACAAGATATGCTGTGCTCATGTACCTGAAGAATTAACATTGTTAAGATGGCCATTTTACTTAAAGTAACATACAGATTCAATGCAATCTCTATCAAAAATCCCAATTTTTACACAGAAATAGAATTAAAAAGATATAAATTTGCCTGGAAATACAAGACACTAGATAGTCAAATAATCCTGAGAAAACAGAACAAACTTATCCTCCCTGACTTCAAATTATACGACAAAACAATAGTAATCAAAACAGTATGGTATTGAATAAAAATAGACACACAACAGAATAAAATTGAAAGTCAGAAATAAATTCATACATATATGGACAAAATAAAACAGAGCAAGGAAAATCTCTTCAATTAAATGGTGTAAGGAAAAATGGACAGCCACATGGAAAAAAGTGAAACTAGATTACTATCTTGTACCCTATAATAATTAGCTTAAAATGAATTAGTCTTGAATAAAATACCTGAAATAATAAAAGACATCAAAGAAAACAAGTTATAAGCAACTTAGCCTTAGGGATATCTTAGTGCATCAGTCTGAGTGATGTCTTTATACATATAGTGCCAAAAGTAAGAGAAAACAAATCAAAAAGAAAACAATGGTATGATACCAAACTAAAAACCTTATGCAAAGAGAAAGAAATTATCATTAAAATTAAATGAGAAGGTAGCTTACTGAATGGGAGATGATATATACAAATAATCATATATCAGACAAGAGGTTAAAATATAAAATATATAAATAGCTTGTAATATCTGATAACAAAGAATGAGAAAACTGACCAAAAAATGAGCAGAGGAGCTAAATCAACACTTCTCCAAAGTGTTGATTTGGAGCACATGACCATCAAGCACATGAAAAGATGTTTTTCATTACCTAGTGTTAGGGAAATGAAAATCAAAGTAACAATGAGACACCTCACATTTGTGAGAAGGTTTATTATCCAGAAGACAAAAAATAACAAGTATTGGAGGAATGTGAAAAGAGCACTTATACACTGATGGTGGAAATACAAACTGATGTACTCATTATGGAAAATAGTATGGAATTAAGATAAAAGGACCATATGGTCTAATTATCCCTTGTCTAGGGGTATTTATCAGAATACAAAAGCACTAACTGAAGAGACAGAAGCACCTCATATTCATTTCACAATAGCCAAGATACGGAAATAACCTAGGTGAATGTCCACAGATGACTGGACAAAAATATGGAACCCTATTATTTGCAAAACTGAATGGACTTAGAGGGTATTATGCTTAGTGAAATAAATCAGGTGTAGAAAGATAAATACCATTTTATTTCATTCTATGTGGTACATAAAGAAAGAAAGAAAATAAATAAATAAATGGAATAAAACAAACTTTAAGACTGCAAGAATACAGCAATACTTAGCAGAAGGGAAAGGGGAAGGCAGGGACTAAACCAAGTCAAAAAGTCAACTGTATAGTGATGGACGGAAATTAGAATTCTGGTGGTGAACATAAGGTAGTATATTGACATGTTGACTTGAAAGGCTGTGTACCTGAAACCTATAAAATGTTATAAACTAATATTAGTTCAATAAGAAAGGAATGAGGAAAAGTAGGGGAAATTTTTACAGTTACTACACTCTTTTTATAGCTTTATTGAGATGTATTTTACATATCATAAAATTACTCATTTAGAATGTACAGTCCATAATTCATAGTTGCACAATCAGTGCATAATGTATTCTAAGAATATTTTAGCACACTCCCTTTAAAAATAGCCCATATCTATGACCCCTGCTCAGGTGAGAATGGGTGCAAGGGTCAGGTCGGTTAGGTAGGACTTAGCCCTGCCCACCAATAGACAGCTCCACGTTGCAGCTGTCTACCTTGAAACCATACCACTCCAGTCAAGCTCCTATTCCCAGGTCCTGCCCCTGTGCCAGGAGGTGGTGGTGTAGGGACAGGGGAAGGGGGAAGTCAGGATATTCCTTCTGTTTCAATCTCACTCCAGTTAGTTCTCAAGAGGAATAAGAAGAGAAGAAGAGCAAAAATAATACAAACACTGACATAGAACAGGTGAGGGACCAGATAAAGGTCTGGTCCATACTTCTTTTTTTTTTTTTTTTTTTT